>JALCCG010000028.1:0-127199 GCA_023212695.1 Sporisorium sorghi | reverse complement strand
CGATTGAGTTTCGGGAAAAAGTCGCCGCTTAATAAAATCTCTTTTTTTAATGTCTACTTGACGGGGCTATGACCACTATCACGAAAATAGAGGCTCTCTTTTTTAATCATTTAGGGTGCTAGAGTCTGAATCGCAATAACTCCAGGAGTAGAGAGTGAACCAGCAGTCGATGTAGTAAGAGCGTAGGTCGCCGACGCGTTAGGTGCTAGTGTAAATGTCACAACCTGGACCATATCTTGAGTAGAGGTCCCAACTTTTAGTGCGGGGACACGAACAGCAGCATTGTTATGCCATTGGATAGCCCCTCCAAAAGGTTTTACTCGTGAAGTAACAAAAACCTTAATTTTACGACTTTCTGTTGTTGATGTATTTTTGAAAGTAATATTCACTTTGTTCTTAACACCATAGTGACCTTTGTTGTCACCGTATGCTTGCCCATTAACCCCACCATCATAACTGCTGGTTTGTGTCATCAAGTTATCATTTGTACCATTAGAAAAGCTGTAGTACTGATAAGAGTTCAAAGCACCCGTTTGGAAACTGATATTACTCTGAATGTCGGCAAAATCCCAAGAACCACGAGGATGCGTGCCCAGCCTATCAATAACCGGAGTTGAGTTCGTTCTTAGGTTTGCAGTTGTAGTATCAGCAACCGAGGACCTCACTCTGAAGGCCATCGGAGCTGTCGAAGAGGATGTATTTTTAAGTGTGAACTCAATTATTCCACCGATCAGCTTGCCACTTTCCACTGGCCATTCTTTTACAAGACCAACATTACCCGCTGTTATACTTGTATCAACTGGGGAAGCACTATCCAATGTGTTAGCAAGCAACGCTTGAGCTGAACAAATCCCATGCGATACGTAGGAACCTGTTGTTACAATGGAATGTTTCAAGTTCGAAATTTGGATTGTACCAGGAGTCGAGGTCGAGTTAGAACCGTTACCAATCGTTACCCCGTATTTTAGTGTTTTTCCGGTAGTATTGAGATGCCAAACAAAGATTCGGTAAGTTAGTGTATTCTTATTTGCGACATAATCGTGCCACAATGTAGCAAATCCATTTGTAAACTTCACTGGCCAGTTGGCATCAGTCGGTTTGCCGATGGTTTCAGGATTGTCCGAAATCATAAAACGCGTAGAGCCAGATTTTACACCGGTAATATGGGGTGGGGCTGTGGTAAGCAGTGGGTGTGTGATTACAGGCAAATCAGTTGTTGTACAAGTCATTTAACATTCCTCCAAAGTTTAATTTGATTTTTGATACCTAGTAATTTGTTCCTTTAAAACTTTATTATCCGAGAGTGTCATCAACATCACTCTCTCCTGCCTCCTTTTCTCTTTATCAAGGTATCAGTTGCCCTCACCTTGTACTTATAAAAGAGAGATTCAAAGCTCTAATAACAACCTCAAAACAAAATTCATGAAATTAAGTCTGTATTCTTGTCTCTGTTACTTTCAAATGATTGAATGGCTTTAGTCAGTTCGTTAAGTGAGTTATCTAATTTGTCCATCTTTTCTCCTATGGTCTGTAAGACATAACGAATCAAAATAAAACAAAGAGTAACCGGAAATCCAACATTCGTTATAAGTGAAATTACATCTGTTACTTGCATACAGTACTTCAACTCCTTCCTTATTTATTTCTCTATATAAGGATGGATCTGTTTATTTTTGCACAACCACTTTTTGGAATGTTTGTTTGAATATAAGAATTCATAACTGTAGTTCTCATTAATGAGGATGTTTGTTTCTTGAAAACAAATTATTGCATTATGATGGACTTGTGTTCTTTTATTTGAGTGTAAAAATCGCTAATATCATAAGATTCTTTTTTTTCATGGTCTTTTAAATGGAGGGAATATGAATTTTGAATGAATTTGAAAATTATGATGAACTCTGCAAGGGGCTTAAAATTTCTTTTGAGGATTTTTAAAAAAAGATACAATATTTACAAAAATTCGCTTCAATAGAATCAGCAATAAAAAGTTTTATTTCAAATCTTGCTAAGGATAACGAATACAAAGAAAATCCATCATCTTCGACATACAGATCATTCCTTAATAGATTTCTTGAATATCTACAAATTACAGAGCAAACTTCACTTTTACTCTATGAATTAAATTACGATTTGTATGAAGGTTTTTTAACGTATCGAAAGTCTTTAGGCTCTAAAGAGTTCACTCACAAAACCAACATTAAAAATGTATATATTCTAAATGCAGTTCATACCTTCGCTTTTGAAAATGAACTATCCCCTATACTTATTAGACTATCTAGACGTAGCAATACGTTATCTTTGGAAGATCCAGTTTTTCTATCAAATTCAAATATATTAAGTATATTTTCAAAAATAGATAAAAACTCTCGAAACGATAGTTTACTTATATCGAGCAATAATTTGTATTTTAGCTGATACTGGATGTAGTCTTTCTGAAATAGGTAAAATACTTGTTAAAGATATCGATGTAAGATCATGTGTTATAAATTTTGAGGGGAATAATGTAAGATTTAAAGCTCGTAAGATTCATATACCAAAAAAAAGCATGGATGTAATTGTTAAATATATGAAATCAATTAAAATTATAGATAAACCTGATTCAAATCTTTTTAATAAAAAGAGTTCATCAAGAACTATTCAGAAGAAAATAAATGACCTCGCAAATGAGCTCAATCTCAGTTCCTTGAAAAGTCGGTCGTTTAGAGATACATTCGTTTTAAGAAAAATATCGGAAGGTATGAAACTTGATGATTTGGTTGTTTTGATGGGTTCTACCGATACTCAGAGAGCTTCACGATATATTGTATATTACGAGGAAAACATAAATAAAATTTCTGGAGATTCTGGTCACTTCCTAGACAGTTATGAATAACCTCTTTTTACTTAGTTTGATACGTACTGACTTCTCCTCTTAATGAACCGCGGATCTGTTTATGTATCATTTAATTCAATATTCTTCCTATAAAAGCATTACAGTTACAATAATCGCTGCTATCCTCCTATAAAGGAAGACGGCAGCGATTTTTGGTGAATATCAAGAAAACTGTTTCTAATAATGGTATATCAAAGTGTGTTCGAGTTAAATACCAGATGTAGCTTGATACTTAAACAGAGCTTTATACGATCCTTGTAGCACACCGATCTTTGTGCCATCTTGTTTACTTATCGTTTGGGGTAACTTCAAATCATATCGAACATTAAATTGATGTGTTCCCCCTCCGAAAGATGGCTTTGCTTGGATAATGGATTGTGGGGCATTGGAAACGATTAATTTGGACGAAAGTGTTCCTTGGCCTGATCCAAAGTTAATCGTTGCCCCAGTAACAGGCCCTTTGTAATCTGTAGTAATCTCAACTGCAGAAGCGGGAATGTAGAATTTTTCCAAAGTTCCGTTCACTGACTTCTCTATCTCGAAATCGGTTGAACTCATACTAACTGTCCAACCAGCATCTGAACCCCTGCCATCAATAACAGTCATAGTGGTTTCGGCCTTAGATGCTTGACTCTTTTTAACATCTAGCCTGATATCGTCGAATTTTAACGCGGTCTGAAACACACGCAATCCAGAACCGACAACTTCCACTTTTTGCTCGGTCACATCCGCATAAGCAGAAGTGCCCAGAGATAGCAGCAGCACCGACAAACCTATGATACCGAGCAATTGTTTTTTGAACCCTTTGATCATGTATTGCCCCTCCATTGTTTCATTTTGTTGTTAGATAAATTCGGATGGGAACCAACCTGCTTTGCCGGCTCCCACAATCCGCAGCTTAGATCCCCGATGCCAAAGAGAATGTAAATAAGGATCTGTACACGCCTACTCTCAAACCGACTTTATCTCCAACTTGATGTGCACTTCCATTACTTGTAGAAACAACATCTACCGTACTAGGAACCCGGAACATATAATCCATTGGGATATCATAGTATCCCATGCCCTTAAATGGTTCCGCTTGCGCTAGTACCTGTTTCGTGCTATCAAGTACGTAACTCCCCGTCTTCGCTGTTTGATCCGGGGAACCAGCCAGCACTTTTGCCGATTTGACATCTACATTCAGGGAAGATGCCGGGATTTTTACAACAAGATCTTGAGTGCCCAAACCTGTATCCAGTACCGGATCACTTACAAAGTCAGTGATAGACAGCGAGTACGTCCAACCATCTGCGGTACCTCTGCTATCCTCAATCAAGGTGTTTGTAACCGAATTAATCGTTTGATACTGATTTACAGTTTGAATCTCGATGTTATCCAGCATCAAACCATTAAACTTAGATGATAGCGCTCCTCCAATAACGTTTAGAATCGCCTCTTGCTCTGCGCCAGTAACCTCAGCACCCCAAGTTGGGTCAACTCCTGGATTAGGGTTTGGATTTGCACCACCATTTAACGGAGGAGTTATATACTCTTTATCAATCAGTACATTACCACTTCCACTATCTGTTACTCGGATTTTGATAGGTAACGAAGCACCGATGTCGATTGGGCCTGTGTACTCTTGATAAGAAGCCCCGTTGTCCAAAGAGTATTCTTTCATCCAATTTCCTGTCGGTAAATTGCTGAAATCGATTAATAGTTTATCATCAATATCCCGAGATAATGACGGATCATAGACTTGAGCCGTTACAACCAGAATCGTTTCAAAACTATAATTAGTGCCATCAGTCACACGAGCTTTGTATACGGAATCCACCACATTATCAACGAGAAGCGTATATTTACGTTCTGTGGAAGAAGGTTCTTCAGTGGTGCCGGAATATTGATTCAAGATTTCTGGTTCGTCGACCCACGATCCACCATCATGCTGAATTTGAAGTGAACCTTGAGTTGGATTAAAGCTAATAGACAGTGGTCTTTGATTATTAACATCTACTTCACCTACACTTCCGACAGGGGCTGTTAGCGTTCCCGGCGCAGCTGGTGCCACAGTGATATTTTCTGTAATCTTTGAAAGCTCATCACTCGTGTTTTTGTTTGTAATAATAGCGGATACTACATGATCGCCTTCTAATAATTGGATAGGCGCTGTGTAATCGAGAATATTTCCATCTACTTCTACTTGCAATTTGACCCGATTCATGTCGATAGCACCCGTATCAACCGTAAGTACCCCATCTTGCTCCAGTAGTTTAGGGTATCCTACAGGAATCACAATTGGATTATTAATTACCGTCACTTCGAGCACTTCACTATACAACGAATCGAGTCCGGATCTGGCTAGAACCTTTACAGGACCCGCAGTTGTTAACGTAATTGGTGCTGTGTACTCTAACCAAGTTGCCCCGTTATCCAACGAGTACTCTTTCTTATTTGCTACTGCAGGGTAGTTGAGCGTTACAACTGTGTTTTCGAATTTATCTGTAGAACGTGATTCAGTTGGCTTATCAATCGTTGTCGGTGCAGGTGTATACCCCGGAGGATAGATACCAGTTGCCCCATCCTGTTTGATTGTATTACCATTTTCATCCAATCTATACAGGTTACCATCGGAACCAATTCCATAAACATTTTGGACATTAAGGTCCAATGCGATTTCAAGCAAGCCAACAAATTTTACGCCTGATGCTGATGTGTTGGTGTACTTTGCATTGCTTGAAAATACATATACATCACCTGTATTTTTCAACAGGTAAAGTGATTTTGTATCGAATGCCAGATCAGTGATATCCTTAATGGCTCCATCCGGTCCAGATAATCTTGTCTGTGTTTCGATTCTACCCGCAATACCCGTTATCCCTTTACCGTTTACGATGCCGTTGTACGCTGTGTTACCGTTACTCCCAATTACATATACATTGCCGTTAGTACCTAGTCCGGCAACGAGAGACACATCACGATTCGCGTTTACCGTATACTTTTTCAAATTCGTCATCACAGTCGATTCAGACGTTGTGTAGTCGGTGTGATATACATAATCGGCACCTATTCTATTAGCAGGAAGACCCCATGCTTTCAGATTACCGCTGCCATCCAAGTACATGAACGTATTGCTTGTGTTAGAGATACTGCCATCAGTCTTATCCGACAAATTTGAAACTTCCCTACTCATATTCGTCGGATCACCGTTAAATGGATATAAAGTCTTAGTACTGATCTCAGTGGTAGCTCCGGGTGTATAACGATCTGTATTTTTCGGGTATACCGACGTATCCCTTAATGTATAAAAGCTCCCGTTAACTTCGAAATAACGCATTCCGATTCGAGTGTTATCCGAGGTATACGATATTTGCTTTGTCCCGTAGGACGTTTCATCGATATAGCCCATATCAAACGTAGCTGGACCGGAGAATCCCGGAAACATCGATGTTACTTTTACGGGCTTCGCATTAGTGTAAGAAGTATCACCAAACTCGCGACCGATTTTATATACATCCGATTCTGTAACAAATAGAACAACGTTTCTATCTACTTGTATCATTTTCTTGACCCCTGTTAGTGGGGTATCGAATAGATCAGGATCTACAACCTCAACAGGAACAGTCGTATCTGCTTTTATGCCGTTACCTAATTGCCCATAAGTTCCAGCCCCTAATGACTCTACCCTACCATCTGCGGTCAGACCATAAAAGGTATATGCATTATAACCCTCGGAATTGTACACGAAATCTGTCCACCCAGACGCTATCTTTTCAAAAGAACTCGCCGGATTGTAACCTGAGTCTTTCCGGTAGTAAAAGTCCCCGTTAGACATCAGGCGCATACCTACACCTTTGTCATCAGGGCTTTGCGCATTATACTTTTTAATATCCGAGCCTATTTCGTCTAGTTTATCTTTATCAGCAGGACCGGAGTATTCTCCCCTGTCTCTGAAGAGAATCTTCCTGCCATCACTCAAAGTTAGATATGCACGAGTACGTGATTGATGATCTTCATAATAGTATCCAATGTCTTCAATATTCGCATGCCCAGCGCCCTCTACCGTATTCTTTCCTGGCATTAATACGCTCGGTATCAATAACGAAGCAGCCAGCAGTGCGCTTAAATAACGTTTCTTACCAGGTTTTCTCCTGTTTTTATGTACATCTCTTTCTGCAGCCATGTATACAGACCTCCAAATTACGTTTATTTTCCATTCTGCTTTCCGACTTGTTCTAACGGAAACCGTATCACTTCTTTAGTTGATTATGCTCCTTTGCCTACATCGTCCTCACCCCTCTTCAGGTTTTCAGATGATGCAGATCCTTCCGTTACAACATCTTGCTCTTCTCCAAGTATTATCACAGCACCACTAGTATTTCTAAACGTATCTTCTAAATTTGCAGTGGAATTCTCAACCCTCTCGATGCGTTTTCCATACTTGCTCGTATGAATAGTTTTATGCCACTCAGGTTCACTACCATCTGGTACATACCCGAGTTTGACAACATAAAGAGTGAATGTCTTTTGGTCAAGTTGCACTTTCTTCCTTGCTTTGTCAAAAGTAAATCCCTTTTCCAAGTACATTTTAATTCGATCCTCAATGTCGCCTTTCTTCCGTTTAGATAGTAATAGAAGAATTAATAGAAGCAGGATCAGAAGCAAACCAATGACAATTACATATTTCAGCCAGTCTGGAATGCCATCGGTTACTTCGAGCTTTTGGCTGTGCTCCATCGCCGCTTGAGCTTCATCCTTTTCCTTAGGAGTTACAGTAAACTGGAAGATTCTCCATTCTTTCTGACCATTGAAATTAGCTTCAAAGTAAGCTTCATAATTACCAGGCAGCAGCAGCTGGTTTTCGGCAATACTTACCATTTTGGCAGTCGTTCCGTAGTAAATGGATCCAGCTTCGTAATCCTCACGGAATACGACTTTTTTAGCACTATCCCTAATCTCCAAGTAACCTGTTGGTTGTTCTAGAATGGTGCCTTTGTTTTCAAGATCGATTGTAAATCTCGATTCCCCTGATGCCACATAATCGTGGTTCAAAGAGTTAATCGACATGCCATGTTTAGCTTTATCAATTTTATAATCCATAACAACCCACATACCGAGTTCTTCTAATACATCTGGAGTTAAAGTTGCGTTCTCAATATTCGTCTTTATTTCTTGACCCTCTCTAAACTGCGATACTCCCACTACCCCGATATGCTGTCCGGGTTCTAGATTTTCG
This sequence comes from Sporisorium sorghi, assembly GCA_023212695.1. NCBI lineage: Eukaryota > Fungi > Basidiomycota > Ustilaginomycetes > Ustilaginales > Ustilaginaceae > Sporisorium > Sporisorium sorghi. The sequence goes on along the minus strand of JALCCG010000028.1, from coordinate 119,109 downwards.
GGGATTTTAACTGTGTAGGTATATTCCCGCATTTCATTCGGTCCCAATGTAATGTCTTTGGGCCCCTGTGGGTAAAACCACGAGCCTCCAAGCGTCACTCCTGTGTTATAACTACCAAAACCTCTACCTCCGTTCTGAGCCGGTAATGCATCTGTAGCATAAATTTTGAGATTAATTTTCTCATCTAGCAGGTTCTTCACATAGAATGTGTATTTTCTTTTCTCTCCTGGAATAACTTCATCTCGATAATATCCAAGGCCGTTTCTTGCTTCTTTACTTGGTGATAATAAGAATGAAGCTTCTGGAGCAAGGGCTGGGTCGATTTCCTGCTGAGTCAAATTCTCAGATGATGCATATTCAAACCGATGCATTTCTGCAGCGTTAACATTTTCTGGAGCAAGACTTAAAGTGACGATTAACATCATGGCTAAAGAAAATAGTTTTCTCCTCAAATGTCCTGATGCTCTTCTGTTCACTAGACCAAATTGCTGATAGATAGTTTTCATCTTTGAAATTATCTTCATTTCTTTTACTCATCTCCTACTGAAATTAGTTTGTATTGTCTGAAAGCAATTCAAAATGAGTGAGGTGCTCATGCATGGTTAAATTTATATTTCCAGAAAGTAATTACATGGTTCTTACTTCTCACCCAAATTCTTGAAATAAAAAAAAGCACCTCTATAATGGCTACTAGAGCCAATATAGAGGTGCTTCCTCTTTTGAAATCATTTAGTTATTTATAAATATACCATTCTGTCTACGAGTCGTAAAGACAAAAGGAATCGATTTATCCATAATAGTGTGAGATATATAAGAGATATTTCAGCTCTTAGGAGGGTTCCCCTTGTCCAGAGCTAAACCCAAAATATTTCTTTTGCAAGTTAGACCAATCTATCCAGCTACAATAGTCAAAACCAACACTCATAGACTCTTCGATGTGCCTCTATCCTCATGAAACTTAACCCGTTTTTTCTGGTTAGTTGTTATCTCATTAGACGTTTCTAAGCGCATTGTACGAACAGTTTCTATCATTGTTACGCATTCATGTGGAGTGACCATTTTTCCATCAATCGACAAAGGAAACATTTGTTTGTCTAAATGAATTTCCTTTTTTTCTGTCATGTCTTTGTCTCCTTATAATATTTCTCTGAAAGATTTATTAGAAATCAGTCCAAGAGTTAAGTTTTCCATTATGGAAGTGTATGTACGTTCTTCCATAAACCCACTGGTCAATTTTCATCTTAGCACTTGTGTACGAGTTTATTTCGTCTGGTGCCCCCCAAGACAAGAAAACTTGATCCTGAGACATACCTATACTTATTTTTTGTTGTGTTATTTTAGTCCAGACATTAGAAGACCAGTTGGTGTAAACACTCTTCGGATTCGTTGAATAAAATCCATTCTTAATTGGTTCACTAGGATCATCGTAAAAACTCAGCTTAAAAGTGACATCATGCCCGCTCGCACGCTTTGCTTGAATAATTAAATCTTTCCCCTTCATTTTAATTGATTTGAAATATACTTTTTCAATATTCAACAAGGGATTTGAGGATGGTAAGAGATTTTTATTTGCCCAGAAATACTTTCCTGTATAAAGATAACTCATGAGCTCATAGTGGAAATAAGTGCAAAATGAATCGGGTATCTCACCAATAACAATCTCCTCAATTACCTTACCATTATTGAGGAGGATATTAAATCTAACTGAATCACCGGTTATTGGATCTATTTCAATGACGTGACCCACTTTTTCACCTTTATATATGTATACTTTCTTACCCATATAATTTTTTAGATCATCTGAAACTTTATTAATTTGATCAATTAGTTGTGTAGTTTTAGATTTCCCACTCGTGTCACTCCATAAAAAAAGGGAATTAGGTTCATAAAGATACTTCCCTGATAAGCCTGTCATTTTATAAAAATCTTCAATTGTTATATAAGTCGTATCATCATACAAATATGAATTTGTATGATCCAGTTTAAAAGTGCCTATATCAGATTTGACCGTAATCGGCTTAGTATAATTTACTTTTACATTCTTGAGCTTGGCTAAAAGTTTTACTGGTAAATAGATACCACTCTTCTTGATCCCATCAAGGGTGTATGTTTTTTCTTTCGTTACAACTAGCTGCCCATCTAAAAATATCGCAATTGCTTCAGAGGCATATGCATTACTAGGGATAATATTGGATGCAGCCTCTAGTTTAGCTAATGGACTTATAAACAGTATTACTGAAACTAATGTGGCGATTAAAAGAGGTAGCTTTAGTGCCTTTTTCATGAGTTCCCCCACCTTATATGGATATCCTTACCTATCATAAGGTATCATATGTAGTACTAATTGGCTAGGTCCTCTTACTAGATCATTCATCTCTTAGTAATTAAAAATATATCAAGGTTCTAATAATCAGCTCATTGATCTTCTTTTATACTCTTGAGTTCTCTGAGTTCCTAATAATAATTGAGGATTCATTCTCAATACAACTCGTATTTGTATCTTTCGCATTATCCTGATTCGTATCATCAACCCTAGCTTCAAAAATAATTTGTAATGCTTTAACCATCTTCTTCATATCTGGTTCGTACGTAGCGTGATATGTAATGTCGTTTGGATTTTTCATTCGTGGTGTTGCTCCTCTCTATCTTCGAATTAGAATAGATCATTGAAGAGAAAAACACTTTATTTATAAATCGTCATCACTTCCATTTAAACCCGTAAATATTACACACTTTAGGTTCGTCTTCCTTAAAAGAGTGTCCCACTATCGATTCCCAAATACAATGGTACCCAGCATGATATATTGTTTCGTGGAGTCCCTGAAAAATCGTTTTGTATTGGTTGTCATATGTTACAACCAAATGCTTTGTATATTGGTTTGGGAAATTGGGGTTTATATAGGAAGTTAAACCATATAAAGCTGCTGATGCAATAACAAACGCATCAATAGAATCTTCTCCTTTAAGTAAGGGGCCATTGGGGACTGACAAAGACGCATTATTCATAAATAGATTATAGTTCCCCTTAGGTTTGTATTCACCAGCTCCAAATCCCTCGTACAGAAATATTCGTGAATCACCAATTAGCATTTTCTTGACATTTTTGGTCGCATCCGTCTTTAGTGTATCCTTATCAAGAAAAATAGATCTTTCTAGCAACATTGTCTTGACCGTCGTTGCTGCTGCTACTCCTTGGTGGCACCTGTACATTCCTAATTCCTCAGGAAATCTGCCTTTCATTTCGTAAACTCCATCAGTTATGTCCGGAAAAGGATACCACATCACTGCTTCTATTCCAATTGCAATGCTGAGACTCTTATTTTTGATATCCTGATCAAGAATGTACGGCAATCTATTAAGTCCTATGCCTCCATCTACGATTTCTCCCATTGCATTAATTTTTACCCAGCCTAAATTTTTGCTTCTGCTTGAAACATCGATCCCGTAAATATAATCGATTATTTTCATGGTTTCCTCCTTAGCAATAAATAGGTTGTGAAGCGGGATACCCCCTGAGTGCAGGCCATTCAAGTATACATATATAATTTCAAACTACATATAATATATTCTAATCCTGATCTTTTTTCTCGCTCTCATTCATTTTAAGGGAATGGATAACTTCAGTTAATTGATTCAGAGATTCATCCAAAGAATCCAATTTCTCTACAATGGTTTGTAATACATAACGAATGAGGATAAAACATAGTGTTACTGGAAAACCGACATTAGTAACTAATGTTGCAAAATCTGTTACTTGCATAGGAAATCCCCTCCGCACCTTATTTTTTATAATGTAGGGAACATATAAGTTAAACTTCACAACTCGAAAGATTAGAAAAGTGTTATAATGGGGAACAAATGTTCCTATTTTGGTTGTGGAAACACCCAATATATTTCCCTATATTTAGAAAGGATGAAGGGAGGATAGATCAATGGAGAAGCAAGTAAATGTCTACGAACGATTTAAGAAAGAAGTATACCGTATTGGTTGGAGGGTTCAATACCGCGCGAAAACTATTAAACGGAGAGAATGTTATTTCAATGGAATGGAGCAGTTCACAATTACTAGTTCAACCTTGAGTAGTGAGGACAGGATTATCGTAGAACAACTATTAGAAGCATTACCACCTCAGGGGAAATTTATTATTTCTCAATTGTATTTATTCGAACAAACCGAATCCGAGGTCGCCAATCAATTAAACATGACGCAACAGGCGGTGAATAAATGGAAAAAGAAAATGTTAAGAAAATTATCACAGACCATGAATTCCTAGAATTATTACAAGCTGCCAAGAATAATGATCACGAATCAATTTTGGCACTCATTGATTTATTTAAAAAAGACATCCTCTCTATTAGTAGATACATTCATCTACCTAAAGAGGATGCCATCTCAGAAATTACATTAGAAATACTAGAGTTTATAAAAAGAAGCGATGATGAAATCATCTAACAAGACACAACCCTTTCTTTGAAGATACTACTAGATCTCGCTTATATCGTTTCTTCTATCTGTTTCAAATAATAATCGTATTGCATCATAAGATCTTGTATTATACACTTTTGTCATAGAGCGATTTACAGAGCTCAAGCAATCTTTTTACTAGATCAATATTATACAAAACCCACCGTTTGGGATTTGTAATGTTCATTTTAGAAACGATTTCACCACAGGAATAAGTTAACCTTTTCCATTGGCACCAATATAAGTATACGATACTTTTGTTTTGAATCCCCTTAGCATATAAAATAAAACATGTAAAAATCCCAACAATAAAAATATTGATGGGATTTTTTATGTGCAAATAAACCATCTATTTTTTCTCAATTTATTTGAAAGCAATCATTCACTTCTCTTTTCGATGAGCTCAACCAGAAAAGCAGCCATAGTTATTGAACTAAATTAGGTCTCACGAATAAACAGAAAGCTAAACAGTCGCTATTATTTTAATGATGATTTTTCTTTTAATAGCAATTCATCATATTGATTTAATAGCTCATCTAATTCCTTTGACTTCAACAGTACAATAGGATCAGTGAGGTTGAATTCTTCTACAAGCTCGTATAATTCTATGCGTGCTCTCTCAATTTCTCTTTTCATTTAGTTCTCTCCTTGAAATATCCCCATATCTCGGGAGTCTTCAATATGTATGTATTAATGCGGCAAATATCATAAAGCAAACTTTAAAAAAATATAGCAATAATACATAACAGCACCTATTGTTGTCAAAAGATAAGCAGCACTAATGAAATATAACAATATGTTTAACCCACGTTTTTGTTTCTTTTCTGGAACTGACCTATACAGTCTTGAGCTACTGTACAAAAAATCCCCCTGCTTAAATTCCTTCATTTTCATTTCCTCACTTTTATTCCTTGGACAGTTGGCCCATCTAGCAACATAATAGAATAATGCTTGAAACACATCTCTCTTGTTAACTTTGGCCTCCTCAGTAAACTTGCGAATTACATATTAAATATGGAGGCTCATGGAAAATTATAACTAACACAAACAAAAACGACAATAACAACATGAAAATAGTCGTTATAAGAACTCCAATTGTGACTATTTCATGTTCTACACTGACTACGAGGTGTAGAGATGAATAATGTGATGGAACTGATAGGTTCAAGAATCCGACTTTATCGAATGGCAAAACAATGGACCCAAGAACAACTTGCAGAAGCTATAGGATCAACAGGATCTTATGTCGGTCAAATTGAACGAGGAGAGAAGAATTTTAGGATCCAAACACTCATTAAAATCGCAGACGCTCTTGATGTAAGCATCTTCAATCTTATGGATAACGACAATGAAGAATATCTCTATCAGAAGAACTGGGTCTGGGAAAGTGTTACACTTATGCTGCAGCAAAGTGAGGCCAAACAAAGAAAAATTTATCGTGTACTTCTTGAAATGTTAGCAGAGGAAACAGACTGAGTAACGTATGTATCTCCATTCACTTCATGCCATATTTATAAAGGGTCGCCTATTTGGCGACCCTTTCACGTATTAAAAGTGTGTGTGAACTATACAAACAAATCAATAAAAAATAGAGACCCTCTTCTAAACTTGTTTCTCAATATAGGATGTTTTCACTTATAATGCAATTATTCATTATAAATATTATTATGGTTGTCTTTTTCACGTAATAAATGCTTTTACAATACTAAAAATACTGGAGAAAACTAATGAACGATGAATTCATGATTGATATATCGAACCAAACTGAACTTGCATCTGGAACTCTTTATCTCATGAACATAGCAAAGTCATCAATTGATAATATGTCTTACAAGTTTATAGATGAATGCGTTTTGCTATTAGAAGAAATGGGCTCCTCTGCATTTGGAACGGTCATTATTATGTTCGATGGATATGGAGACATACCAGCGGAATTGTACGAATTAAAAGAGGTTAGGAATTGGGTTTTAGGATTATTTGAAAAATATCCTTATTTTCTCTATTTCATAAATTTCAGTTTAGATTCACATATCACCTTATTATCTTGTATTGGAGACATTGAGATAGTATATCAAGGTGATCTAACTCTTTCTCCAGTTGAATATCAACATTTAGGTATAGATCCTTTTGCATTAGAACAGAAGCGATGGTTCATTTCATTACCAGTTGAAATTTATGTAAAATTGGAAAGAGGCTCATCCAGTACGGTAATCATGTCAAGGATTTTTTGGGTTCCTCTGAAACCATAAAGATGATCAATACCATAACAAAAATAATTACATAATGGAGCTCCGAATTAAGTATTCTGTTCAATTCATGGGGAATTGAGATCGGGTAATTTTCTGATAATGAACAAGACTTCGTTCCCCTTATAAGGTGAGTAATACAATAAGTAATAAACTAATAATTACAAATCCTTAGTATCTCTTGTTGCTATATATTCACATACCTGCTTTGCAAGATCCTCAATATCGTCTTTCCTTGCGATCTTTAGTACCCACTTTCTCGGGATGTCGTTGTAACCAAATGCCATTCCAGCTAACCCTCCAGCTATGGTTCCTATCGTATCCGTATCCCCACCCAGGTTAACAGCTGCGAGTACCACATCTTTGTATGAATCATGTTTTAAAAAGCACCAAATGGCAGCTTCTAAAGTATCCACTACATAACCAGTTGATAAAACTGCATCCTCTGGACGATCTTGTATATCATAATATACCGAAGGGAAATATGTGATTTGAAATTCATGTCCAAAATGAGTTCTCATAGTTTCCTGCATCAAATAATAACTAGAGATTCGATCATGCCCTTTAAGTAGATTCGAGGCGATTTCTATGAGAATAATGCAGGCGAGAACTGAACGTCGATGGGCATGTGTAATAGAAGATACCTCTTCAACAAGTTCTACTCTTTCTTGGATATCCTTATTATATGATATGAAAGCGAGCGGAAGAATTCTCATTAATGAACCATTGCTATTACTATCTTCATCATGTAGACCTGAATCTGTTGGCGTAATATATGATAATCTATCTAAAGCAAGTCTGGTTGTTGTTCCTATATCAAAAACTACTCCATTTGCAGTCCAGTATCCTTCCTTATACCACTTAAGGAACCTATCTGAAATACTTTGAAGAGAATAACCTTCGAGTAATGATTCTAGTGTACATAAGAATAATGAGCTATCGTCTGACCATGTTCCTGGCGGCTGATTCCAAGTACCATACCCAGTCAATCCTCTGATGGGCCGCGCTCTCAGCTCTTTTCTGCCTTTGAATTCAACCGGTACACCTAATGCATCACCAACACAGCTTCCCATAATCGCTCCATAAATCTGTAAAGTTAACTCAAAGTTTTGATTAAGGAATGTTGGAATTATTTCTTCCTTCTTCGGCCCTGTATACTTTTCCGGATTAAACAATCTTCTGAAAAAAGATCCACTTATCGATTTCATCAATAACTCCTGTTCAATTTTAATTTAACTCAAATCATTTCTTGGATTGATAGGCCTACATAAAATTTTCGATTACTTCCTCTAACCTCGGTAATTACTTGTTCTAATATTCGTATTAGATCCCTTGTCATCATCTCTCCATCCACATTAAAGTTTTGAACTGTTGCATCACTGGCAATTAAGTCACTAAGAGTCATCGATGAATCTTCTTCAATGTTAACGCCTGCAGGGAGTTCCTCCAAGAACACAGATGTATCCTCTACCCAATGGCCATTTACAAGTGGAATATCAATTTCATCCAGAATCAAATTTAATTCATCAATCGATTTCACTGACCAAGTTTGTAGTATATCCTTCATGAAAAACTTATCTATCCATTCAGACCAACAACGCTTTCGGATATCTAATGGTAAATGTTTAAACTGTTCAATTGGAATAATCTGTTCATATATATTGTAACTTTTTCCATCCCCGCATTGAGTGTATTCAAGTTGCTGTTCCTTGGTCATTAAGGTATAAGCAGTTACCATACCACCTCTACCGCTTTTAACCCTACTAAACGAACCATTTGCCGCCCGCTTTTTTGTCTTACTATCGCTGTCAAAGACTTTTCTTATATCTTCAGACATTATCGTCCCTCCCTTGCCCTCGCACTGATTAAGCAAGGATATATTAGTACAATTTTTTATTTCAATGTAAGATAAACACTCGATACCAATGTTATATCAGACTTCCTTATTTTCCAGAAATAAATCATAAACAAATAAAACGCCTTACACCTGTAATTTAGGTAGCAAGACGCCATTGTGTTTCGATCTTTATAAAAAATCTGGTTTTTGTTGGTTATTCTTAAGTGAAATCTTTGCCCAGTATGCTTAGTAATGTGTTAACAAAGATAAACATCTTGTTGCTGCTTGCTCCAATCAATTAATTGAACTCCCTCAGTACGATTCAATTTACTCATGAATACTCACTTATTCGCAGGATTTCACCCCTGTCCAGAATTGCAGAAGGAACGTAAGACAACCCTCGTAGTAGACCAAGACAACATGAAGGCGTGAGGAAATAGAGGGGAAAGCTACAAACCCCATATAATTCCATATACTGCACGCATTCTCCACGCCGCCCTGGAGGTTTTCACTCCCATGTCTCAACGGGTCTGTGCCCTCTCATTCCTTCGTTACGCCTGTCCAAGGGGTGGAGGCCGGTCTTGCTAACGTTACGGGTCGGTGCCCTTTGGTTCAATACATCCGGTACTCCGTGCTTTCTTTGAAATCCTGCGAATAAGCCAAAATTCATACGACGAAACGGCTAAATTAAACTTAAGCTGCTTGTTGAATTGGCTTCGTTTTATACGGATTGTAAGCCTCTTTACTACGAGCCATTCCAACGAGTACTCGTGCTAATTTACCACAAAGTTTCATTAGAGACCTCATTTTCTTCATCTTTCTGACCTGTACATTGTACGCATGCATCGCTTTGAACTCTGGGTTGTTACCAACTAAACTTATGGTCATCATGAAAATGAAACGGCGAAGGCGTGATCGTCCACGTTTACTAATCTTCATCTGCCCCGTCCATTTACCTGAGCTTGCTTCTGCAAGATTGAGACCAGCATGGCGAAGCAGTGCATTACCATGAGAAAAACCACTTAAATCTCCGGCCTCACCAAGAACACCAGCGAGTGAAATGGCGCTAATCCCTTTGACAGCAAGCATTGATTTAGCAAAAGGAATACGGGCTAAAACTGCTGCAATCTCTGCCTCTACTACTTGCAGCTGCTCACAAGCTAGGTCATATTCAGCGAGAAGCTGCGTTAGGTGGAGCTTGTACGCCTTCGTTGCCTGCTTAGAGCCAACTGAATGATGAGCAAGCGCAATAAGGGTTTGAGCTTTTTTGTCCCCGGGTTGACGTTGCATAATGGATTTCCAGCCCTTTACCACTTCCTGAGGCGTTAGCTTGCTCAGTTCTTCAGGCGTCGGGAAAAGACGTAATGTGGCCAATGAACCTCTGCACATCAGGTTCTTAAAGACTTGTCGCAGCTCAGGAAACACTACGTCAACCCAACGATGGATTTGGTTCTTCGCACTAACGAGTCTTGTAACGATGGAGTCTCGGTTTGAAAGTAAGACACGAAGTTCCGCAAACGCTTCAGGCGTGTTGCGAATGAACGAATAGTAGCCGTTTTTAACCATGTCTGCGATGACCAGAGCATCCTTTTTGTCGCTCTTCGATGGTGTATTGTCACGGTTTTCCTTGTTCTTTTTCACGAGATGTGGATTAACAAGAACAACTTCGAATTGTTTCTCGTATAGCCATCTGGAGACGTTTAGCCAGTAATGCCCCGTCGGTTCCATGCCGATGATAGCGCAGTTAAGATTATGGGCTGCTTGCAACGATTGAATCCAGCGAAGAAGGATCTGGAATCCTTCTTCGTCATTAGAAAAAGATAGCGGATTGCCAATAGCAATCCCACGGAAGTTTACCGCACGAGCGACATGCGTTAGCTGTGCAATGTCGATTCCGACGACGAGATGCTGAGGGGTAATTTTTTCAATGAGTTGATTTTGTTTGTCCTGGGCTTTAAACTTCATAGTAGAGCGTCCTCCTGGATGATGGGATTTTAAGGGCTATGACCCGTTGCGTACTCCCATCGTACCGAGGCGCTTTTATTTTTGCAAAGCTGATAATTAACGCTCTACAGGAATGCTAACGTTCTCTATTTCATTTAAACTGAGTATTTCTACTCGTTTATAATCCAGCTCATAAACCAATAATATTTCTCGTGTTCTATCAAATTGCAGTACTTTACCGAAAATAACTTGTCGTTTCCCCCTAGCTTTTACAATTTCTAAACGGAGTAAATTTCCGTCTTTAAAAACCTGACCCAGGTCCGATCCAATCATATGACGTGCTCCTCTGTCTGTATATGCGCTCTCTATCTATCCTTAGGGTATCACAAAGAAAAAATATCGAGAATATGATTAAATGAGACGCTGCTACAGGCCAGCTTTTTAGGATATAAAACGACCGGAGTAAATAAAATAAGAAAATTCCCCCAAACAAGCTCTGTGTCTATAAAAAATTAATTAAGTTGATTGTAATGCGTGTTTGCGTCAGTTATAACCTTTCCATCCTTTACAGTAATCTCCACACAGGTTCTAAATTCATGAGGATCCAATTGTTTATTACTACCTACTAGGATAATATTTTGAGAACCCGCCTTATTATCGTTTGTTCCGAACATCCTAATATGGGTAAAACTTGTACCGAAAGTGCTTTTTATCCCTCCTAATAAATCATCACTTTGATTACCTGCATAGTTGAGAATAACTATTCCATCAGAAGTTAACTTCTTAAGTACCTCTTGCACAAACTCTCTTGTTGTTAAATGAAAAGGGATCGTTAAATCTTGATAAGCGTCAAGGAAAATAAGATCGAAAGATGCATCTCTCTGTTGGCCTAACACCTTACGACCATCTCCAACTATCACATGGTCACCGTTATAACCAAAAAATTGTTTGCTCAGCTCTACAACTTCGGAATCCAACTCGACGCTGATAAGATTTTTATCCTTATAAAATTGGGGGATCGTGCCAATACCATGCCCTATCACAACCCCCCGATCGAAGTCAGGCATATAGTAATCAGCAATTTCAATCATGCTTTTAGTATATTTCAGTAGTGGCTCATCTGGTTGATCCATATCCATGATTCCTTGATAGCTGTTTTTATTAAACTGCATCCCCAAGTAATTCCCTTTCTTCCCGTAGACAGATTCCAGTTTTACAATTGATATAGGGTTATAGATGCTTTCAGTATGGTACATCAAACCTTGATCTTTATTATGGATGGCCATGCCCAAAATAGGAATAAAGCAAACAGGTAAAATTAGAATACTGATTACCATGGAGTTGATACCACCTTTTTTACCGATGAGGAAACTTGAGAGTAAAATCATCACGGAGTAAACACAAATTACGAATGCGACATTAAAATTTGGAATCACCAGAAAGGTAGTACAAAGGGTTCCAAAAATGCTGCCAACTGCAGGTATCTGATGAAGATGACCTATTTTTTTTCCGCTTACACCCTCATTTAAAACAATCTTAGATATTACCGGCACGATCCCGCTTAAGAATATATTTGGGAGGAGTAAGAGAAGTATGGATGCAATTAGTATTCCAATCCCTTGTGGTAACTGGTTCAAAACCGGAAGTACATATGGTGCAAAGAATGGGATTATTGCCATGCTTCCCGCTCCGGCCAAAAGAAATACGGTCAGGATCATTCTGTTCTTATTGGTATCAGCTGCCCTTCCCCCAACCCAATAGCCAATAGTTGAACCAACAAGGAAAATAGATATGATTGATCCCCAAATGTACTGACTACTGCCGAAATATGGGGTAAATATTCGAGAGGCTAGCATCTCCAATCCCATGTAAACAAAAGAAACTAAAAACATAATAGTATAATACCGTTTAATCAAATTGACCTCCTTATAAAAAAAGCACCGAAATAACCCTATCACGGGTTATTTCGGTGCTTCCGATTCAATGTGGATTTCTTTAATTTAAAGCCTATTATACCATGGCTGAGCCTCTTCAAGAAGCTCGTTTGAATCTTGAGAAATATTCTGATAAGATCGAACTAAAGTTGATATTATACAAACCGGAAGCACCGGTCCATTAAGCCATCATGGCTTGTTTGGGCCGGTGAATTTTTTATTTAAAAGGAGTGTTTAGATTGGTCATAAAAGAACAATTCGATGTGGTTTTGGGCCACGATATATTCAGTGAAACCCAGACTGTAATGTTGGAAGAAGATCGCTTCAAACATGAGCTCCTGATCGGGCCTTCAAAACAAGAATTAATCACTTTTGCAGCTTTACCGCGAATCGAACAAGACATAGAAAAGTTGGTGTCTGGTGAACCAGTAGGTATATTCATACTATCAGAAGATCTAGAACTCATGGAGGCTATAGAGGCCATTCTGATAAAGCACAAAGTATCTGAGTCAATGATACACAATCTTACTCCACTATATACCACCCAAATAGCAACTAATCCTTTGGCCTACGCCTCAATCTCGGATGCCATGACTAATGGGGGGATTGTACTCGTGCATCCATCAAAATCGATAGACCCATTCTTCCGATTTCGTTTAGTTGATCATTTTATTTCAGCATTTAGTATGTGTGCATTTAGGCGATCAGCTGATGAAAAACGTATCCCTGTCTTTCTAATGATTGAAACCCCATTAGTTTACAAATCCGATGAAGAACTCCGTAGCCTACTGATGTTGGGGCGTCGATATCGTGTAGGTTTATGCTTAATCGATCATTCATTCACCGAACTTGCTAATGAGGAGATGCTGCTTCGCAATATCCACAACTTTACATCTTTTTATGAAATAAAAAGCTTGGAAGAAAAATGGCTGATGGAGAACCTGCTATGCCTTGAACCAATAGATCTGGATCATGTACAAGCAAGCGATACATCATCATTTTTTAAGTTTTATAGTCCGCTACAAGACTCTCCCTATTTTATTTCTTACAGTAAGACTGTATAACCCCATATACGATGAAGTAATTATTCGAATTAGAGGCTATCTCATTCATGTCGCAGCTAACCAATTAGTTTCTGACGAAAGCTAAGGAGGCCAATGTTTTGGATACATCCGAAAATACATATAAAATAACACATTATTACAGTAGAAATCACGAGAAATACTCAGTATTCGTTCAAACAGAAATTAACCTTCCGCAGTTTATTGATATCCTAGGTGCAATTATCTTTAAATTCGAAGAACTTGTACCAGAACAGGATTGCATGGATGAGCAACATCTGATAAGTATCCTGACGAAATTCTTCAACGTAAAGGATGTTACTAAAAAATGCCAGGGGCACATGAAGTATACACGCATACCATTAGACCAATGGGAAATCACCAACACATTTTTGATTAGTGATAACCCAACCTTTGTGATTACGCAAATTGACTTGTACGAGGTAAGAGAGTTTTGCAATGGAATTGATCTGAATGAAAAAATGGAGAATCTCCTACCTCAATCCAAAGAATTTGAGTTGGAAATACGAAGAGGACATGAGTTTTATTATTCCCGGGTCTCCACTTGATTTTACATAGAGTATGAGGAACAAAAAAAGCGAGTCACCAAAATGGTGCTCGCTTTTTCATTAGCCTTATTCTTCTCTTTTGATTAAGATACATGCCCTTTATGAAACGAAAACTTGCTGCCCCCATCGAATATGTACATTTCCATATTCATCTTTATCTTTGGTCATCAGCATTTCCAGAAGATTAAAATTCACTCCGTACATATCGTAAAGTTCTTCATCATCTTTCTCTTGATTTTTCATAAATAAATTAAGGCGTTCCTTTGCCAAGATTAACCCGAGAAGATTGCTTTCAATACTATTCTCATAAGTAACAAAATGTACTTCTTTATCCTCCTGAGAATCAAATCGAATAAACCTAAAATAATACTGACTCATTGAAGCATCATTCCAGCTAAGTTCGGCGATAATGACTTTATTGATAAAACCAATATTCATACTACTACTCAAGCTCTGTTGTGTTGAAATTAGAATAGCATTAGGATGATTTCTCAGCTCCTTGACCATCTCCTTCCTTTTCCTAACTTTGACCCTATCACCAGTAATGACAAATACAGGTCGATGGGGAAACATAGCTCGGATAGCTTTTTCATAAGCAAATGCTGCTTTTTTATGTCTCACTCCGATAGCCACATAATCTTTATTCCATTTTTTTAGAAGCTGGAATACTGTATCAAACTTTGATGGGAGAGCATTTCCCTCATATTCCTTAAATGTATGAGGAATACTGCAGACTTTAAGCATCAAAGTCAATTGGTTCAGAATCTGCAACATACTGTCCTTCCGATTGTTTCCTGTCCATTCGAAGAGGTATCTCATTTGGTGAAACTCTTCGATGCATTTTAGATACAATTTCCTTTCGGAATCATGAAATTGACATGTGGTTTGAACGATCTCGTAAATTTTTCGTCCCACTACTTCCTCAAAAGTCCGGGTTATAACGGTTTTATCAAGTAAAATTCGCAACTGTTCAGCATTGTAAATATCTTGATTATCTTGGCCAACGCCAAAGACAGTTATCTTCTTTGGAGTATGAGATGCTGAAAATAGTTTATAGCCCTTCATGTATGCTGGAATGGGCTGCATATATCCTGGATTCAAGTGATGTTCAATTTGATCATCCTCTTTTTTGTTACGTGAAAAGATATACTCACATTCGCTTAGCATATTAATACTATTATTATAAAGAAGCTCTAACTGACCAAATCCCTCAACGATCGAATTACGTGTCATGGTCCCACTTAGTAATGTTTTGTACTTCACTTTCCGGAAACAGTTTTTCACAGCTTTCGCACGCTTCGATGATGGGTTAGCTATAATATCAGCCTCATCGAAAATCAAAAGCACTTTCTGTGACTGCATTCGGATGTATTGCTTGATATGCCTTTGATATTTCATCAACATATCAGTTGTCACCAGCACGACCTGGCCATGTCGTATATAAGAAATATCTTTCAAAGAGGAGATTCGAATAAAATCAATCTGACACTCATTAAGCATAACCTCCCACGTATTATAGATGGCAATTGCCGGCCCAACGACAAAGGTGTTCCGGATACGTGTCTGGGATGCCCTGTATAATAAATTCGAGATACCGGAAATCGTCTTTCCTGAACCCTGTCCCCATTGAAGATATCCGTAGCGCTTTTGAAGGATTTTGTTCGTATCTTCCTTTTGTTTTTTGTTCGGGCGAATCTCCCAATCCCATTCAACATTTTTAATGATCAATTTATCAAGAAATTCAGCTATTTCGCGATCTTGCTCCATCTCATCAAATGGTTGGGATTGCTTCATAAATTCCCGCTTCTTTTTCTCCACAAGTTTGATGTAAGTTTGATCTTCAAAAGGATATTCATTTTTCAACATCATTTCGGTAAAAGTCTTAGAGGAATCGTTAAGCCTCGATAAATACTGTCGAGTCTTCTTGGAATAACCTTTTAAGCGCAAACCGTAATTGGTTTTAACTAACCGGATCATATCCTTTTCAGTCTCATGTTGTTTTACTAAGACCTCTCGAAGGGAACCTAACACCTTTGTTTTAGTTAAACGTAGATTCTCCCACTCATCAGCTTTCATTTCCTTAGGCTTCTTCTGGTTGTAGTATTGGTCAATCAGATTTCTACATCTGGCATACTGTTCATTGATTTTAGGATTTCGTTTAATATCAAACAAGTATTTTCTTACCTGTTGCTGAAACTCATTCTCCTTATGATTATTCTGAAGATTCTCAAAAAACAGTTTATGCCTTACCGTATCCTTCTGAATGATAATGGGCTTAATGTATGTCTTATGGATACGTGATGACTCTATCTCATCAAGTGCTGAAAGTGTTTCGTACTGAGTGGAGTAGGGTTTCCCGTCCGGGATCGACTTACTCTTTTTTTGGAACACCATCAACTTGGTCTGAAAGAAATCTACACCAACGGACTTAAAGGATTGAGGCGGCAAAGCTGCTTGATAAACAAAGTTAAAGCGGGAGTTCATCTCAGCTATTATCCCAGAGTCTTTAAAATCATCACTCATGAAACTAAGCGGGACGACCAAAACTAACATGCCTCCTGGCTTTAAGAGCTCGAATGCCTTATAACAGTAAAATAGCTGGCTCGAATAGTCATGGGCCCCTATCTTCCACTTTAAATTGTACGGGGGGTTACCAAAAATCGTATCAAAAGTCACATTGGGATTATAAAATCGAATATCATCAGCAGCTAACTGCGCTGCTGGATATAAATACTTCATTACTTTAAAAGCTTTAATATCGAACTCGTTCCCATAACAGTTCGTCTCAGATGGCATGAAATTAAAAAAATTACCCATACCGGCAGTTAGATCTCCTATAAGATCATGACTCCCGACCCTTATGCAATCTGCAATAAACTTACACAGGTTGTGGGGTGTAAAAAACTGGCCCATTTCGAGTTCTTTTTTTGCTTCAGTATATTTGTAAAAGTTATCAAATTCACTGAACGATAAACCATGCAATCCACCGCTGCCGGTGTATGTATTGTATACATCGTGAGGAGATATATTGTACTGGGCACATAAATTGTTTTCCACTAAATAGAACACCTTCTCATTGATCTCAGCACGCTTAGAAACTGGCACAATGTTATCGTAAATAGGATACTTCATGAAATCCCCCTCCTTAGTTTTAAAAAAACAAGGGATAACAGATAGCTGTCACCCCTCCTCGATTTACTATGTAGTTTGTATTGAATCAAAGTATCCACAATACTCTTTAGCGAATTGCAAAGCTGCTTCTCCGGATCTAAATTCAATATCCACTCGGCAATTCTTAAACAATTTGATTGCCTTTACTTTCGTAAAAGCAATTTCATGCTTTTCAAATAAAGAACTTCCGTTGTCTTCATCTCCCTTTCGGAAGTAATAATTGGTCAACATCCAGTGCGCGTGAGTGTTGCCCGTATCAAAATGAGTCAGCGCATTAAATATAATTAAAGCCTTTTGACGATCCATTGTTATTCCCCATATGTTACTTTCAGTAATAAGAGAGGAATAATTGAATGACAATCGATGCCCTTTTATCTTCACTTTACAACCCTCACGCTCTGCTGTGGCATGAATCATGGCCTCTTTAATTTCATTTACAGCTTTTTCCTTGAAATTGAAGCCTCCTAATTGGATATAGATTTCATCAACAATGGTGATATAATCAATATCCTGATTTTTGTACTTGGCGAATATGCTATCAGCTTCTAATGTCACGTTATATTTTTTTATGAAGTGCGAACATATTTTCCTTACATGTCTTTCTTTAATTTCTTCTATCCGTCCATTGACAAAGCTATGGTCGCTGTATCGTTCGATAAAGCAATACTCCAACTCGCCATCATCTAAGGCATTATCGTGAATCTTTTGCATATGATTTTGAAACGAGTTGAAACATCCCAAGGCTTGACGATAGTGCCGTTCCTGATTCTCGCAAAAGATACGATCTTCTTGATCCAATCGGTTTGTATTTTCCACTTGAACACTATTGATCTTTTCCAATACTTCTAACAATTCCATTTGAGCCATTCTTATCATCCTCCTGAAATTTGGGTTGTGATTAGACCTATTTAGGGCAACAAAAAAACGCCCAACACACAAACCGAAATGAACGCACAAAGTGCGAGTTCAAAAAACAGTCCGCTGTGTTAAGCGTTATTGTTTTACCTTAATACTCTTTTCGCCGCATGGCCAAGAGTGCGCAATTGAATAAGTCTATACCTTTATACTAACATTTCTAAAGATAACCATCAATATGAAGGATTTAGGCTCAATGACGAATGGTATTGTTGCTTAAATTTTGCTCAGCCATTTGAACTAATCTACTGGTTATGGTACCACCGATGGATCCCAAATCTCTTGTCGCCATATTACCGTAGTACCCGTCTGCCGGTAATTGAATTCCTAATTCTTGGGCGATCTCGAATTTCATCTGTTGAAGAGCTCTTTCCGCTTGTGGTACTAATAAATTGTTATTTCGTGCCATGGAATTTTCCTCCTGTGTTTGGTATTTTCTTAAAATTTCCTATACAACAAAAAATTATACAATGACTGATCGATCGATTAATATCCCCTTTCATTTCCATGACCAGAATCCGTTGTTAAGTGTTATCATCGTAATAAGGGGGAATTAAAGTGATACCTAATTTCATCTCTCCGATGTTGCTGGAGAAAACACCATCCCCATTAACATCTTCCAAATATCTAGCAGAACCCAAGATTGATGGTGTCCGAGGACTCTTAATAGGTGATACTAATTACTCTCGGCTCTGGAGCCGGCATCAAACCGATATGACAAACCAGTTTCCGGAGATCTGCAAAAAAATCAATAAAGGACGCTCCATTATTTTGGATGGCGAGGTTGCCTCGTTTAACCCTGACTTGTCTGACTTTGATTTTGATAGCGTGATGGATCGATTTCGTCTTCGTAATGAGTTTAAGATAAAAATCGCTGCAGAGCGTTCCCCAACTACTTTCATTGCCTGGGACATTTTATATTACAATGGTCAAGATCTTCGAGGTCTTCCACTTTATAAACGGAAAGAGATACTAAATGAGGTTTTAATTGATGATGGAGTAATTTCTAAGGTCGCTTCATTGTCAGGGCTCCATGGGGAAAACCTTGCAAAACAGGTTGTGGAGCGGGGCTGGGAGGGTTGTGTTTACAAGGAAGTCGAAAGTTCCTATCAAACAGGTAAGCGATCTAAACAATGGCTTAAATGGCTCAATTACAAAGAGCAAGAAGTTTATGTAACAGGGATCAGAAAGAAAAAATTCGGTTACATGCTAAGTCGTTTTGAGCAAGGTGAATACAAGCCTGCTGGGATCTTAGAATTGGGAACCTCACAACAAATCAGATCAAAAGTTTGGAACATTGCTCGAACTAATATTAATAAGGAAGACTCTTCATATTATTACCTTCTACCAACACCAGTCTTGAGAATTAAAGTTAAATATGTACGGCTAACAAGAAACGGTTTTATGCGGACTCCTTCCTTCTTGAGTTTCTAACTAAATAATTCTTCTGAAGACGACTTTATAATTTTCATCCATGCTAAGATGAAATTATACAAATTGTTCAAGGGGGAACCGCAATTGGACCACAAATCGCTTTTAATTAAAAACATGATTGTTTTCATTCTTGGTGTGATTCTTATCGGTTACCAGGCTTATCGGGACAATAATGAACTCTATTACCTTTTAATCGGGGGTTATATTCTCTTATCGATTTACAAGGCATGGCTTTTTGGAGTGAAATACTATGGAAACTTGTTCTCTGTAATCATGTTTTGGTTCCTTCCATTTGCTCTCGTTTTTGCTATAATTGTATCTCTCATTGTTGGATTCCTAACCTCTGTTCCACATCTCTTGTATCTTGTTTATTCGAGTAGACCAAAGAAGATGAAAACCAATGTACCATCTTTCAAAAATCAGTTTAAAAAAAGAAACAATGTAATACCTTTTCGATCAAAAGCAAGATATTAAAAAGAGCCATCCTACGTATGACGTAGGTGGCTCTCTTTGTTACCCATGGTTTTTAAAGGCATTCATTAATTTTTTAGGATATTCAGATTTTATAGTGGAATTACGGCTTTGCAGTTTCCAAATAATCAATTAAATTTAGATATGCTGTTTTCCCAATTTCTATTTGCTTATAGCAAACAACAGCATGATTTAACCGTGTATTTTCATCTAATTTTTGCTTATAAGGAAATTCCGAAATTTGTTGTAAGTCATTTTTCAAAGGTTCAATAATAGGATAGATTGTCTCTATATCCGATTTTTCAATGGCTTCAATTGCCTCTCTTGCCCACTTTGCTTTTTCGACCCATCGCATAGCAAGTTCTAACCCGTTAAGACGATTCCCAGGGATTGATGAACTGTAAGCAATCAAAGATAACTTATCTTTCAATATTTCCACAATATTAGGCATTTTAATAACCTTCCTTTTCATCAAATTGTATACTACGAAAATGTCATTCAAGTAAGCATTTTGACCTTTAGTGGTATCTTCATAACTTGATCTCATATTTATTCCTCACTAAAATCTCTCAATTTAATATCTTTAAAACTGTATACAAAGACAAACGTTCAATACTCAGATAGCGACACCCAAATGTTCACGTAAGTCTTCCATCATCAAAGTACTACGTTTCTGAATCACTTCTTGATTGCTCGTTTTACTTTGAATGGTCTGTCCAAATTCTGAATCCTTTGAATATTCATCAACTAAGAATCTCTTTGCCCATACCCCAAAGTCACTCGACTTCATTCCGGAAGTCCGTGCAAATGAAACTGCTAAAAACAGTGAAGGAATCACAGACTTCTTTAACCCATCTTTGCAATGTTTCACTTTCCAATCCTCAATAGCTTCTTCCAAGTATTCGCAATTATCTCTGATCTCTTCGATAATATGTCCAGGTATCACATTCTTGCCTATTTCAGCGATAAATGATTTGATATCTTTACCGCTAAAAGACATTTTTCGATTCGTCATTAGAGCCATAATCTGAAACACTATTTTTTCATTCACTTTTCCCATTAAATCGGCTGAAGT
This sequence comes from Sporisorium sorghi, assembly GCA_023212695.1. Taxonomy (NCBI): domain Eukaryota; kingdom Fungi; phylum Basidiomycota; class Ustilaginomycetes; order Ustilaginales; family Ustilaginaceae; genus Sporisorium; species Sporisorium sorghi. Next base: position 97,987 of record JALCCG010000028.1, on the reverse strand, counting down.
GAAATTGATCTTGTTAAAGAATCCAAATTGTGTTATTTCAGATAGAATTGTCAAATTAGTCTCTCCGAGAAGTGCACGAGACTGTTCGTAGTCAGTAAGCGGCTTGGTTTGATTTACTCTGTAGAATATCTCCTCAACATCCTCAAGTGTATATTCCTCATCAAAAATAGTGACTGCGAAATTATACGATTTTAATCTTTGCTGCATATCCTCACTAAGCTCGCTGAACAGTTTCCCAGCTACATTTTCACCATCAACAAGAGGAGTATCTTCTGCTAAACGGAATTGATCATCAAAGTAATGGAACAAGGTAGTTACCCTTTGCTTACAATCAACTGAGTAATATACCCATTTGAATTTTCCTGGTTTGGACTCTCCTAGATGATCACCATTTTTCCAAACAAGTAGATTTGGAACGTAGCCATTTATAAGAAAGGTATGTATTAATAGACTCTTCCATCCTCTGTCCTTTCCTCGAACATAAGCACGTTGAAAATGTAAATCAAAATTGAACTGGTTTCTCATATTGTTAAGAATGTAGGATGTCCATTGAACTGTTGATTTTGGCATTTATTTCACCTCATAAAGTTTTTTTATTCTATGATAATTTTATTACCATAATGAAAGATTAATTCGCTATTATTAATAATTCATATAAAAACCTCCTTAGATTTAGAGAATTCCTCTTGAAAAATAAGAAAACACCAAATCCACGGACGTAATGAATGGCACCTAAAAAAAAGGAGCTTTCGTCTCAAGGAATGGTGTTTACAAGTAAAAAGTGGTATCGCATGATTCCACCCGAATCATCACAAGAATTATATTTTTATTATAGAGTTTTATAAATGGGTTGTAAAGATTTAGGAAATCAATTAAAAGTGAGAGATAGGTTAGACCCTTTACATTTCAGTGACATATAAAGATAGACAACCATGGATCTTATAAAAAATCCTTTTAGAATCGATCGTTAGGCGTGTGCTGATGTATACTAAATCTATACTATTTGAAATTGGTGATCTACAAGATGAACAGAACTAAAGCATCTGAATCAATGAAGCAACTCCGTCAAGAACGAAGAGCAAATGATCAATGCGCTCAGTGTGAACTACATTCTACTACGTATTTATGTGTTTTTTGTAAAGCAAGTAGAGATTTCAGGAAAGAGCTTCGGATCCATTATCGAATGAACAACAATCTCTGTTTGAATTGTGGACGAGCACCACAATTCGAAGAAAGTTTGTGTGAAAAATGTTTTATCAAGAAAAAAGAAAAATACCCCAATCGCCCCATTAGAAAACTAAAAAAATGGAAAATTACTAACCATATACTATACAACTTAATGATGGAGAAATCCTGTTCTACTTCTGATCTTGCCAAACATGTTGGGGTTAGTGAAAGATCGGTATTAAAGTGGATTTTTGAAAATGCAATTCCAAATGAAAATAATGCTAAAGTTGCAGCAGACTTTTTTGGAATGAAACCAGGCCAACTGTTTCCCACTCATTCAACATTTGATTCTGAAGAGACTACTTAGCGGAGTCAGTCCTTTAATTCCCCATATTTTTGTATTTACTAAAAAACAGCTCTCCTCAAATGGAGAGCTGTTCATAATTAGAAAATAACCGTTATTTTGTTGTTTCATGCTCAAAAAAGACAAATTTGAGTAGGTACTTGATTCAATTGGGATAATAGTGAACTCGCAAGTGCCTTACCCATATTGTATTCAACACCATTTCCAATTGCTCGATATTGATGTGATATTGGAATATGGTCAGGAAATATGTAGTCATCCGGAACACTCATGATACGTAGACACTCTCGAACGGTTAGCCTTCGATCAAGTTCAGGATGAAGAAATTCACGACCGTCTTTGGCAATATGCGCAGTCAACGTTGGTGCTGAACCATCCCAGTCCAACCTCCGCATCCCACGAAATTGGTTAGGTCGAGGATTTTGAATAACATCCTGAATACGTTCAGGTGAAGGACTGGTCCAAGTTACAATGTGGTTTGGAAATGAACCACTCTCTATTGGTAAATCTCCAATTACACTTCGAATGGTTTTCGTAAGTGGTACTTCCTTTGGAAATACAAATTCAAAACCAAGATCTCTGCGAATCCCTACAACAATAACTCGTTTCCTATCTTGAGGGGTATTAAATTGATTAGAATTGAGTATCTTGAAGGTTATTTCATAACCTATCTTATTAAAGTAAGTGATTAATCGATCTAGAGTTTTTTTATGCTTTTTCGCAAGACCTATGACATTTTCAAATATGAATGCCAGAGGTTTTTTAGCTCTTATTATGTTAAGATACCTCCAAATCAATTTTCCTCTTTCACCATTCATTCTGTGAGTAATGGTTACAAATGAGACTAGAAATCGATCAAATCTGTCGTTCTAATAGTTACAAACAAGACTTCTTATAATTTCAATTGAGACATTCCGTAATTCCCATGCTTATAACTGAGACTTTCTCAACTCGCCCATAGTTTTTAAGAAATTAGTGTTAAACTGGTTATTGCTATGCCGAATTGTATTCTTGTGTACGAGACTTCATGGTTTAGTATCTATACATAAGGGGCTGAATATATCCAGTTTGATCCCTTTTCTTTTATTGAATTCTTGTCACTATAAATACGAGGACTAGCGGAAAAACAAACAGCAAGGTGATCACAACTCTTTTCAGCCATTTTTTCCATCTATAACTGTCAATCATATTTTCAAATCCAGGCAACTTTCTATCAATGGCCATTTTTTCTATATCAACCTGGTCATGATTATCTGACAAAGTTAATACATCAAAATATTTTTTCTCAAGTTTATGAAACTGATCAATAACTTCCTCTTTTTGAAGTTTATATGCTGTTCGAATTAAATGTTTGAACTCGCTTTCTAAAATATCTAGTTTAATATATGAATCCTTAAATTGAACGGCCCTCTCTCTATAACCTAAAGTTGAGATAAGTAGAGTAACTCCAAATAGCCCAACTGAAGTTATAAGTGTCATAAGTGTGACATACCTAACTGTTTCGCTTTCTGGGTCTAAGAACAATGCCCAAATTGAGAACGTTAACACTGTAAAAGTGTAATAATTGATTAATAAATTTGATATCAAGTGATTAAACTTTAATCTAGCCTCAGCCTCCATTCTGGTTTTCTTTGTTTTCCAGATTCGTTCATCAGCAAAACGCTTTATCTGATCTAAAATATCATCCATTGTTTCCATCCCAATCTACGAAATATTTTGCACATCTTTCTCAAGTTCTTTTACCGAGATGTACACTTTTCTTTTGAATAGTTTGTCTACATCATTATTAGGCATTTTATCAAGTTCTGATCTGTTAATGTTGTATATTGTTTGAAGAATTCTTTTTTTCTCATCTAGGGGAAATTCTTTTGAATTTGGTATGTAAGCTGATTTTCCTCTTTTCATAATAATTTCAAAGTACGCTTTGACGAATCTTTTTATCTGTTTCTGTAAAGCTGGCTTAACTTTGTACACACCACACATTTTATTTACAAACCAATCTAAATGATACAATATTGCGACGTTGTCAATCTGCGAGTAAAAAAACAACCATCCGTACTTATTATCCTCAAGAACAAAACCAGTAATCCGATTGTTTATATCCCACAAAAACTGTTCACTACTTTTATTTTTTTTATACTCCGAAAAAATTTCAATTATTGATGTTTCTAACTTCAAGAGATTGTTTGGTCTAACGCTAAAACCATACTTGTATTCATTTAACTTTTTATAGGCATATCCAAGATAATCAAAACCTTTTGTAAGTAGGCCCTCGTCCTTCTTACTATTTATAGCAAGTTTTAGTTTGTTACATAGTTCATTTTCAATAGACTTAAAGGTTCTTTTCTTATTGCTAGTTTTACAAAGGATCAAAATATCATCTACGTAGCGAAAATACTTAACACCTTTAAAACTGCCGATTCTCTTGTCGACTTCTAATAAATAAATGTTAGCTAAGATATTCGAAATTGAAACACCTTGCGGAACCCCAACTGAAGGCACTTCCGGTTCAACATTTCTCTTTCCTTCCGTAACTGTAGGGTTTATCAAAGCTTTTTCAACCAGAGATAAGACACTTTTATCCTTAATCTTCTTTTGGATTTTCTTAAGGATTATTGGATGGTTAATATTACCGTAAAAATTCTTAATATCTATTTTAATGAAGTAATTGTATTCTCCGGAATTTACTGCATTTTTTATTTCATCGATAATTGTTTGAGTCAATTTCCCCTCAATTTCATCCTTGAAAACTTCAGTAAGTATTTCATTTAGCACGCTAAGTGTAATTTTGTCCCGAATTGTTGGAATAGAAATTACCCTTGGTAGCTTACCCTTCCCCTTAGAAAGAAGCTTTTCCTTAAAATAAGTAAATTTATATGTGCCGTTATGTATTTTATAATTAATTACATTCAAATGTTCATCTAAATTTTTTTCAAATGCATTTCGATTCATCCTATCTAGTCCAGGATTTGCTTTATGTGAAATTTTCAAATTATAAACATCTCTCAAATGCTTAAGTTGAAGTTTTTCAGATAAAAGATCCGAATTACTCATAAAACGTCACCTGCTTAATGTATTAGTAACAGGGTCTCTAGAGGATAAAGGATGGCACCTGTAAACAGGTCAGGATGAGGCAAAGACAAAAGCTTTTTGACGCCTTTTAACTAGGTTTACCCCGAAGAGTCCACTCAAATTAATGAGCACAAAGCTAGAGACCCTGTTACCATGACTATTTTCCCACAATAACTATAATCTGTCACTATAGAGCTAACCTGCATACAATATAAAAAGTGAAAACGCCCTTCACAATTTTGACGTTTAGCATCGAATTCACTTTTACGACCTTTCCTCGTAATCCTTCAATTCTCCCCCATATTGAGGGAAAAGTAAGATTGTGTACGATAATATAAATAGTACCCCACATAATGAGACCTCCTCATAGCGGCCAAGGCTACGGTCTACCGGACCGACCTGTAAGGCTCGATCACACGATCAGCGACGGTAAAAAGATTACGTTGAGACACTGAAGAAAATAGTCGTTACATCAGTATTTAACGATTTTCTTCTTAAACCGTTTTTTGAGGGGCCGCAATGAGGAACTACCCTTTCACGAAGAAAAAACGACGAACGCCATTCGACGGGCGCCGGTGAAACTATAAGTTTTTTTGACAGATTCGAGGGCGACTTGGCCGTAATTGAGGTCCCTGGCGGTTTCACCTTCAACCTTTTAGAGTTTTCGTGAACTTAATTCCCGTATATGAGGTATTAACCGTTGAAAGGCTTGAGCCATCTCGTTTACGGAATTAAAGCGACGATTAAGATCAGGGCTTGTTGCGATTTCAAAAAATTCGAATACGGTATCGCCCTTTATAGCCGAGAGCTCTTTTTTTCCAGTAAGTATATAGCAGATGATGAAAGCAAGTGCAAAGACTTCGTGACGAACTTCATAGTTTTCAAACCCGATAATTCTCAAATTTGAATCGTTCAGTGAACCTTTAAACTCGGTTCCAGGACGTGTCAGTCGGATATGCGGGTGTTTCGCCAAGCCAAAATCAGCAACCTTCAGGAATACACTGCCATCAATATGCTGCTTGACAAGAATGTTGGTATATGAAATGTCCCGATGCCAAAGACCTTCATGATGGATATATGAAAATGCCCGGAAAAGTTGTGTAATGAGTCGAATTCTTTCATTTATGGAAAGTCGATCATTCCATTTGAAGATGTATGTATCGAGTGTTAGAGGGACAAATTCCATTGTGTATGAATTGTTTTGATTATCGTACTCGTAAGCTTTGATAATGAAAGGAGAGTCGAATTTCTTCAGGTCGTCAAATTCGTTTCGGAACCGTACGAGTTCTGCAGTAGTCAAGTTATTTAATGCTCGTTTCTGAGCGATCCACAGGTCATAGCTTTCATCTCTATATTTAAAGACTTGTGAGTAGGAACCTTCCCCAACGAAAATTAACGGATACGCTCTCGATGGATTGTTCGGTACCGAGACTGACTGTTTAAGATGGAAAATGTTCCGATGATCGATTAGTTCGATCTCTCCTAGATCATCCGGGATGGGGCTGCCATTGGTCGGTTTTAAAAAAGTTCTGCATTTCTTTAACAACTCATCATAGGATGGGTCTAACTCAAATTCAAATTCGGTAGTTTTCAAATTCATTTTTAGAGATCCGATCATTTGAATTATGGCTAAAAGCTTCCGGCTTTCATCTGCATTATAGTGGCGGTTCCCTAGAAGTTTCGTAAACAGATAGCGAAGCAGCCCATTCAATTCATAATGCAATGCGGAGAACAACCATTGCTGATTCCGGTGAGAAAATGCGGAATAGTATTCTTCATAAATCCGGATATTATCAGCTCCAAATAAATCTTGAAAATCACGAAGTTTACGCTTCATTAGAGCAACACTATCATTGTGAGCAATAAGATCCATAAGATTTCATCTCCAAAAGGGATTGTCCACTGCGCTAACCTCTATAATAATGTGTAAGGATTTCGAATTGCAGGCACATAAATATTTTAATTTAAGAGAGGTCACTTGTTGGCACCCTTGTATCATGTTGTTCTCCATCCTCTGACATTGACATATAGTATATTTTATTTTCGATCATACCATCTGCGGTATCTTTGCTCCCATGTAGCCTGCAATCGGATCCTTAAATAGGGAGGCTCGCCTGGTTGATCAACAACAAAGTGTTCATAGTATGTAGGTATGGCATAATCAATTTCTCCATTACTGTTCTCTTCTTCAATAAAAGAAAAATTCGCCTCAATATAATTGAAGCGCAGCGCTCTTTCCGCTGCTATGCTCCGATAAAGTAGTAATATCCTCAAAAGTTATTACTGTCTCTGTTCGCCCATAACAACGGAAATTGCTTATTATTAATTAACCCTCTTAAGTCTCATTTTCATATTCCCTGGCCCATAATTTTTGTTTGTTAATACTCTGATACCTGATTCCACATGATATTCCTAATTATAACAAAAACCTCTGACATTAGTTTGCCAGAGATCTTCTAATACGTATTATTTTTGATAACCGAGTATCTCCTCTACAAAGAATATTGAAGTGCTCTATCCCCTACCTTCTGTCAGGCTCAATTTCCTCTTACAAACATCGCATCGCACACCTCAATAACTAATCCGAAACCGGTGGGGATAAATGTATATGCTAATCTAGCACCCGATACATCGGTCGCCTCACTTGAGTCCCATTCCCTAATTTTTCGTTCCATTTTCTCGTGGAGACTCCTACTTCTTTTGCTACGTTTTTCAAACCTTATATCCATTTCTGTTGCAATTTATTTCTTACATACTTCCTTTATCTGAGTTAATTTCTTTTCTCTTGGTATTCGTTTGCTGACTTTCTTCTGAAAAAGTAGCTTCTCTAAAATAATGTCATGATTACCAATACTCCAGAAAGTGATCCTCATTTTCCCAGCAGCTCCATGATCGTATCTCAGACATTCGACTCGAGGGATAAAAATGAAATCATTTCATTTATTGAAGTAAAACTAAATAATAAATAGTTTTTTATACAAGTTAATTAGGAATTATAACAATACAATAAACAGTGAGTAGCCATTGATTACTCACTGTTTTTTATTCCTACCAGTTAAAATTAGAATGTCTGCAATTACAAATATATATAACATTAGCGTGGCGTCGAAGGAACCTAAACGAGTCACATTGACGAAAGCAAAAATAACTTTTCCGCATAAGAAACCATCCGTCTCACTTAGCACTTTTCTGAATATGTTTCACGATATACTTTGCATCAGGACCAACACCACGCAGGGTCGCCGAAGCAAAGGTTCGCTGCCCGGACAGCCCCACAAAATATAGACCAGGTACAACCGCACTTATGCCTCGGTCTTGTAATGGATCTCCCTTAGCATCAAGTCCTCCTAGATCCTTAATAAAGGAAAGATTGGAACGAAACCCAGTTGCAAAGATTACGCTATCCACCTTCTCTTTTGAACCATCTGGCCAGATCACCCCATCTTCATAAAACGAAGTAAACATGATCTTTTGCTTGGGGTTGCCATCCTTCAATCTTTGTTTGTACCCATCCAAGTCCATAACGGAAGAAGCGTTGGCTAATGACTTCCCTATCGGCCAGTGTGAATCGATACCGGTGATGATAAACCAAAAGTGAATATCTTTTCCTAAAAAACGCTGCGGAACAAGCGAGACCGGCTCACGAACAGCTAACATGGTATTGGCTATATCTGCTAACTCCATTGCGATTTGTACGGCAGAATTTCCCCTGCCAACAACGATAACCGATTGATCCCTAAAGGGATCCGGTTTCTTATAAACCGCGGAATGTACGATAGTACCTTTGTATCTTCCTGACCCTGTATTGACGGGATATATTACTTGTTAAAAGAACCGGTAGCGCAAATCACGTTGCTTGCAGTATAGGTTTCTCCCGTAGTCGTACGCACTTGAAAAACACCTGATTCTTTAGAAACTTGCTCAACACGTTGATGAAAGGCAATTGGTAATTGAAAGTGAGACGCGAAGTTTTTTAGGTACTGAACAACCTCATCTCGATTAGGGTATCGGTCACATAGAGACGATATGAAGTTCGGGTAGGGATGAATATTTAGCCGGCGACAACAGCTTTAAACTATTGTAGTACTTCGGCCACGACCCTGTCGCCTTCTTATGATCATATGGGAGACAACAAAAAACAGTGAAAGTAAAGCAATGCTTACTTCTTCACTGTTTTTTTGTTTGATTTATTCTCGCGTTGTCCTCAATGCTCCTCAATATCACACTGTGTTTCCGGACCATCAACTTGAATCGTAGTATGTTTAATTTTAAATTGTTCCTCTAGAATGCGTTCAGCCTTTTTAAGGACCACGGCACTATTTTGTATATCATTCACGACGATATGACAGCTAAGTGAAGGGAAGTCCGATGAAATAGTCCAGACATGCAGATCATGTACTTCGATCACATGTTGAATGGAACTAAGCATATCTTGAACTTCGTTGACTTTAATATTGGATGGTGCCCCTTCCATGAGAATGTGGATTGAATCTCGAGTCACCCTGAAAGCACTCACGATGATAAGAATGGACACCAATACGCTGGCAATCGGATCTGCTAAGTTCCAGCCGAAAAACATAATCAGTAAAGCAGCAATAATGGCTCCAATGGAACCAAGTAGATCACCAATTACGTGAAGAAAAGCACTCCTTATGTTAAGATTTTCGGACCTGTCACCTTTCATCAGAATATAGGCCGCAGCTAAGTTAACAATCAAGCCAATGGAAGCGATAATGATCATACCCGAACTCATAACTTCGGGTGGCTCAGAAAATCGTTTATAAGCTTCCCAGAATATGTATAACGAAATTACGATCAAAGTAATACCATTAATAAATGCAGCTAAAACCTCGAACCTTTTGTATCCGAAGGTTTTATATTTGCTGGCTCTTCGCTCCCCAAATATCATAGCAAAATAACTTAATCCAAGGGCAGCAGCATCGCTTAGCATGTGACCTGCATCAGAAATTAAAGCAAGGCTGTTAGTCATAAAACCGCCAATGGCTTCAACAATCATATATGCTGTAATGAGAATAAAAGAAAGTTTTAAGGCTTGTTTATTCACGTTTTTACCATGACTATGTGAATGCCCCCCCTCTTGGGAGTGGCCATCATGATTCGATTGTTGAAGTGAAACGCTTTTTTGTCCCATTGATTTCAACTCCCTCATGCTCATAGTGTATCTACACGATTTATCGCTCGAAATAAAGGGTTCCCTAAACTAAACCAAATTACGCCATTTAGTTTTCAACCTTCACCTCTTACACATTTTCGTTAATATTCTTGTTTAAATACTTACCTTTTTTAACAGACAACAGAAAAAGAGCCTAATCGTAAAATGATCAGGCTCTTTTGGGATAAGTAATTTCATTTAACTAACAATATAAGTCTTAACTCAGGATACTAAGGTCATAAACCCTACAAATGAAACAAATGTAAATATAACTGCACAAATCAGAGCTGCGTAAGCATTCTTATTTTTCTTAAACAACAGGTACATTGAAACAATACTACAAAGTGCCACTATAAAGAGGAACACAGATATCGGACTCCATGTAATTTCAACTGGAACCCGCACTCCTTCTCCTTGGATCAACCACATATATAACTTAGATGCTGATGATTCCATCAATTGAGGATTTAAATCATGAGGGGCTGGCTGCTGATTCATATAGCCTGTAACGGTATAGATCAGTAGAATAATGATTCCCTCGACCAGCATCCACTTTTTAGGATTGAAATCCGTATGGTTTAGGTTCCTTTTTACTAAGAAACCGTTCAAGAAAGCAATGACCAAAAGCGGAATCACGAAAAGATGTTTTAACAATAAGGATTGACCATATGAAGTGATCCAAGAGTTCACATAATCAGGATCTGTTCTCATATTTAAAAGTAATCCGGATACAAGGATGATAATCATAGCGATAATTGCAAGCGGATGATACCATCTTAAAAACGCCTTCCACTCATCTGCTTTATTGGGTATATACAAGCCGGCAACAACCAGAATGCCTGCCCAAACGCTTACAGAAAACAAATGTAGAAATTGCGTCCAAAAACCTATGATTCCAAAATTGGAGGATGCATGGCTTGACCACGATAGAGTCCCGATAATACCGATCGCTACCAAGAATAACCCCGTAAGAGCTATTTTATTGGTTCCTTTACTATCAACTCCTTTGTTCACCAACACGGTACTGATAAATAATCCGGTGAAAATCACTGTCCAAATATATGCTTTCCCTTCTGAGAAAAACAGCATGACATTCTTAAATATAAGTGCAAAGCCTGCATCATCTGAGAAAAAGAGAACAATTCTGAGAACCGGTAGAAACGAAAAGATTGCGACTCCTACTGCGGCTATAATTAATAATTTGGCAGGGAATTTGACTTGTGTATGAATGCGTGGGACGATAATGCCCCCGAATAAGATAGCTAAGCAACTATAAAGTATGGGTTCCCCTATCCAATACCAATTCATTTTTTCCTCCGAGTCATTCCTCTTCCTACTCCAGCTATAATCAGGATGATCACAATACCAACCACAAAATAAATCCAAATATTATTTTTTCCCGTTTGATTTATGTCCGACTCCGTATTCGCTTGATTACCGCTTGCAGTCTCGGAAGTCACCTCAGGAGTTTCCTTCGGCTCAGAAACTGCCTCTTGATCTGTTATTTCCGGTGCCTTCGCATTGGTTTCTGTAACCGGCTCCTTTGCTGATATATCGACAGTAAAGTCATATTTTCCTTCTATAGGGTGACCGTCTTTCCCAACAATTCTCCATTCAACGGTATATGTACCATTTTCAAGAGCCGTCCCATCCATAATATGCCTTGTCATCGTATTCCCCTCAATCGTAGTTTGATCAAGAGGCACTTCCTGTTTCGATTGATGAATGATTTTAAAAGAGCTAAGTTTTTCAATATTCGTGTTAAATTGCAGGGATACATCCTTAAGTTCCGTCGTCACGGTTTCCCCTTCTTTGGGTGATGACATTTCCAATTGAGTATGTGCAAATATCGTAGTTGGGAAGGCAAAAACAAGCGCAAAAAGCATACCTATTATTATTTGCTGACCTATTTTCTTTATCATAATAAAGCAACCCTTTCAATTTTTAATTAACATTGCTATCAGACTAACACATGAATATATGTTCATTCAATAATGTTAAAACTCTAATTCTGACAAATTTAAGACAGAGTGAATTTCTTATGCAGAAATTCACTCTGTTAGATTGTTGCGCACTTCATAGGAACGAATTAAATACATTCCATGATGATAATAATTCCCATTAATACCGGCACAATCAGGGAAGCATACAAAGCTTTCTTTCTAAATACCATCACTTGTAATTGACGCTCTGGGTCCATCAGCTGCTGAATTCGATAATTGATCGCGGTATGCGAGAAGTGCAAACCATAACCTGGAGTTTTTACGGTTTGATTCTTGATTAAATCAAGGAGTACATGGCCTAAAGGCGACTCACTCCCCATCTTTGCAATTGCAAATCGGTCTGCATTCAGTTCCATCCATATTTGATAGTATTGGACCAGCTCTTTTACGATCGGGACATAAATCAGGCTCTTCGAACTGATACATAACATTACATTATGAAGAGGATGCCGCTTTAAACAGTGAAACGATTCATGTAAAATAATTGCATTTAGTTTCTCTTCATTGAAATGGTTGATAAGACCGGTAGATAGCACGATGAAGGGCTTAAAGAATCCTGACGTCACTGCAATCTTTCTTGAATCTGAGACTACTTTGATCCTACAATTCAAATCTACGTTTTTTTCAGTATAGTAAATAGACAAATCAGGCAATTCGTTAGAACTAACGAATTTCCCCCAACTTCGATATAGAAAAAATTGTTTTATGGTTTGATAACTAAGAATGATGAGTGAATACGCAATAAAAGCATTTATAAAAATCTCATGATTAAACAATGCATCTCGAATGGTAGACATCATCAATGGGGTGATATCGGAATCAGAAGGCACGTCTTTAATTTGGTGAAGGACATTGTAACCCATCTGAAGCAAGACAGTTGCACAGATTAGTAAAGCAATGGTTAAGGATATTTTCGGATTATGACTAAAATCATTTGGTTTATTCATCTCGTCTCATTTCCTTCAACTTAAGCTCTAATTGTTTGATTAAATCAGGGTCAGCACTGTCTAGATTATCTATTAGATTTTTGACCAAAAATGTACCAAAGTCCGCAAAGAGACTGTCTGTAACAGCTCGTGTCTGCTCAGTGATAAACTCCTCTTTCGTTTGTGGGGAATAAAAATGCGACACCTTGGATCGCCCTTTCCCCGTTGATTCTCTAATGAGATATTCCTTTTCCACCAGTCTTGTCATGACCGTCATTACAGCGTTTTTCGATATAGGGGTCTCATCATCAATCATCTCGTGAACTTCTTTTATTGTGACTCTACCTTTTGCCCATATGATATCCATAATTTTGGCTTCTAACGAGCCAAAAAAACGATTAAGACCTTCCTCATCCATGTTAATCTTTTTTATTCGCATGATAATCCACCTTTTCCAAGTTGATTAATATCATAGTATGATGATTTAAACCGACTACTATACTTTAAATCATCTTTGGGGATATGCCAATAACACGCATTCAACTGGATGAGGATCCTTTTTATAGGAATAAAAAAATATCTTAATCGGTCTCGGAACTGAAATCGACGAATAGCTTTACCCAGACCTGAATATGCGCTTAAACAAAATCATACTGCCTTACGTCAACAATAACGGCTCGAAGGTAACCATTGTGAGAAGTTTGAAGATGTACATCTTCTGCGTCACTTTCCGTGGAATAAACCGCCACAAAGTCCCCTTTTTGAAAGTAGCCTAAACCATCATTTAGATTCCCTTGGCCTTCAACGATAAACATGGTCATGACTCGAAACGGTGCAAGGGTTAATGACATTGATACCCTGTGCTCAAGTTCCAAATCTATCATGGAAACATCTGTTTTTAGAACAATTGGGGAATTGTCACCAATGATCTGACGAACTCTCACACCTCCCTTTTGTTTCACAGAAAAAGCACTAGACTGATACCCACGATGGCGTGGAAGATCCCTAACACTTTGAGAGCGTTTCGGATCAAACCATATTTGAAATCCATGTGCTCGCGGACCTAAGAAACGCTCTTGATGACATAACCCCGTTGCAGTCTGCAGTACGTGGACTCCCCCTCGACTAACTCTATAGACCTTCCCTTTCACGTCATCATGTTCCATTGTTCCCTGAAGCATGTAAGTCAGAATTTCGAACCGGTGATGATATTGTATAGGGGAACTAAAATAATCACTTACTCGAAACCAATTCCAGTAAAACAGAGGCCCCACTTCCTTTTCGTCCGGTGTTTTGCCACAACTGACGGGTATATGACCGTTTAATTTTACCCCCCATTCCATAAACCCTTGATTACGAGGTGGATAAATGTGAATGTTCATATATAGCCCCCTGTTAAAACAATTAAACTCGTATGAATGAAGAATACGCCACCAATAAGCATTCAGGGAGAGCTGCTGACTTACTTATAGATATATTCGAATTGGAATCAGCGACTACTGATTGAACACAATCAAGTAATAGCCGCCTGCAGTCCGACATCTATAGAAAATTGTACATTGATTTAATTAGTAATAACCCCAGATTAATGTCAGAAGTGTACCGAATACCGTGACTAAGGCAATGAAAATCCCATAATACAGACTTGTATATATTGATTTCTTATCTTCCGTTTCACCAGCATGCATAAACACAACCAATTGTATAGCTGCCTGAATGAACGCTGTAACAAGAAGAATAGTAGCTCCGACGGCGAAGGACATATCCAAGAAGTATACCGTAAGAGCAGCAGCGATCAAGACAAGTGAAAATACAAAACCTATCACTTGTTTTCTCGGAAATAACTCTTTCATGTTCACATCATTCCTTTCAGGAAGACGAAGCTAAAGATGAAAATCCAAACAACGTCAAGGAAATGCCAATACAGCGAGAAAATGAAAGCTTTATTCGTGGTTGCCGGTGTTAATCCATGCTTTTTGATTTGAAGGATAATGAACAATCCCCAGGCTAAACCTATCGCAACATGCGCCCCATGAATACCTAAGGTAGTGAATAGAATCGCAGTAAAACCGCTAGTCTGGAGAGAAGCCCCCTCATGAACGTACACAAAGAAATCATATATTTCGACACCTAGAAAGCCTAATCCGAGAAGCAACGTAATCAGAAAAAATGTGATCATGGCTTTTGGTCTTCCTAAGCGCATAGCATGTATGCCTAATCCGATTGTAAAACTGCTTGCCAACAGCAAAATCGTTTCAATTAATACGGGGGCGATTTCAAATAATTCAGCACCTGTCGGGCCGCTGCCTGTTCGATTAACTAGTGTAAAATAAGAAGCAAACAGCGTTCCGAAGAGTGAGATTTCAGCCCCAAGGAAAATCCAAAACCCAAAAATATTAAGCCGGTTTTGTTCCGTTCCGTATTCTAGTGGGAGCGATGGATCTGTTTTCATTCTCTAACCTCCCCCAATCTTTTTTCAGTATCAATAATTTTTTTAACGGGGATGTAATGTCCATCATCTTGTTCAAATGAGCGATAAGCCAAACAAGCAAAAATTCCGATTGTAGCTGCAATGGCGACGCCCCACATCGCGAAGACTAGTGCAAATCCCCATACGAAGAAAATAATCGCCATGATGAATGGTAATCCGCTATTATTCGGCATATGAATTTGATCTATTTTATTTTTGAAAAGTTTGAATCCTTTCTTCTTATAATCCCAGAACGCTTCAGTTGAATTTACCGTTGGAATTACAGCAAAGTTGTATTCAGGTACTGGACTGTGTGTCGCCCACTCTAATGATCGAGCGTCCCAAGGATCAGCCGGAATATCTCTTGATGCAAAGCGAGTGCTGTAATAGATGTTATACACGATAAGTACAAATCCGATTAAAAGCCCAATTGCTCCAATAAATGAAATCATATTCCACAGACCAAATCCGGTAGACTCTGAATATGTGTACATTCGTCTTGCCTGTCCGTCCAAGCCAGAGATAAACATAGGGAAGAAGGTTACACAAACACCTACCGCAATAAACCAGAATGCCCATTTCCCAATTCTCTCATTTAGCATAAAGCCGAACATTTTTGGCCACCAGTAAGTAAGACCCGCAAGCATCGCAAAAACGACTCCTGGAATAATAACCAGATGGAAGTGGGCCACTAAGAACATGGTGTTATGGTACTGATAATCCGCACTGGCCATTCCCAGCATGACGCCGGTTACTCCACCAATGGTGAAAATGGGGATAAACCCTAAGGAATACAGCATGGGAACCGTAAAAACAATTTTTCCTTTTCGAAGGGTGAATAGCCAGTTAAATATCTTGATCCCCGTCGGTACGGCTATAGCCATGGTCGTAATCGAGAAGATACTGTTCACGAGCGCTCCCTGACCCATTGTAAAGAAATGATGTACCCAGACTAAGAATGACAGTGCAGAGATGGCAACCATGGATATTACCATGGATTTGTAGCCATAGAGATTACGTCGAGCAAAGGTAGAAATAATCTCACTATAAATACCGAATGCCGGCAGGATTAAAATGTATACTTCTGGATGTCCCCAAACCCAGAACAAATTAGCCCAAAGCATGTCCATACCGCCATCTGCCGTTGTAAAGAAGTTTGTGGCAAAAAGTCGATCCATTGTCCCCATGATGAGCGCAATGGTTAGGACAGGAAACGCAAACACAATAATAAGGTTGGTAATCAGCGCAGACCATGTGAACATAGGCATCTTCATCAAGGTCATGCCTGGTGCTCTCATTTTTAATATCGTCGTGATAAAATTGATACCCGTTATTAAAGTACCAATGCCCGAAATTTGAAGAGCGAACATATAGTAATTCGTTCCTACGGACTGGCTAAACTCGTTCCCGGCAAGAGGGAAGTAAGATGACCAACCAGCATCAGGAGATCCACCGATTACAAAAGAAATGTTAAATAGCATAGCACCGGAAAAATATAACCAATAACTTAAGGCATTTAGCCTCGGAAATGCAACATCACGAGCGCCAATCTGAAGCGGCACCACAAAATTCATTAAAGCCATAATGAATGCCATCGCCATAAAAATAATCATGACAACCCCATGGGTTGTAAATATTTCATTATACTCTTGGGCTCCAAGAAGATTATTATCAGGTACGGCCGTTTGTGCACGCATCATAATCGCGTCTGCGCCGCCTCTGAATAACATCAGCAGAGCAGATATGAGATACATGATACCAATACGTTTATGGTCAACCGTTGTTAGCCACTCACGCCATATGTAACCCCATTTTTTATAGTAGGTTAAGCCAAAGATTATTGCGAAAACGGTAAGAGCTATAGCAACCATTGAGGCATAAATCGTCGGTCCCGGGTTGGGGACGGCAAATCGATCGAAAAAATCCATGCTCCTGTCTCCTTTCTGCTGAACTCAATGGTTCATGTTGCTCATATTGTTTTCATCAGGATTTTCTTCGCCTTTTTCTTCAGTTGGAGAATCACCTTCAGCATCCGTTTCTTTGGTTGAAGGATGGTGACCTGCTGGAGGTGGTGAAAAGCCTAAGTGTGTTCCTGTAAATGTTGACTGTCCAAGATGCCCTGGTTCGAGCAGTTCTTTAAACTTCTCTTCAGTGAGGGGGTTAGCTGTCGCTTTAACTTCATTGACCCATTCATCATATTCTTCTGGAGATAGTGCTTTTACGCTAAATGTTTGTTGAGCAAAACCTTCACCAGAGAAGTTAGCGTTACGGCCGGTGTATTCGCCTGGCACATCAGCTGCAAGGTTTAAAGTGTTTACCATATCAGCCATGGCATATTTCTGTCCACCGAGCTGGGGAATCCAAAAACTCGATATGGGTCCGTAAGAATACAGTTTGAATTGAATCGGTCTGTCAGTCGGGATAAATAAGTAATTTAAGGTTTCGATATCTTCTTCAGGATAACTAAAATGCCATTTCCAGTTGGAAGAAGATGCGTATATGACTAAAGGCTCCTCCGTATAACCTTTAGGGATAGCCTCCACTTCATAAGTGGATTTCACCGTTACAAACGAAAGGAAGGCTACGATTAATATGGGGATCGATGTCCAGAGTATTTCGAGTTTGAGACTTCCTTCAATATGAGGAGGTTCATACTCATCACTTTGCTTGGAGGCTCGATACTTTCTAATAATCAAAACATAAAGTGCAATCACAACCACAACAACAATCGCCATGGTCCAAATGGATATCATAATGACATCAGCTGTTGTACGAGCTTGCGGTCCCTTTGGATCTAAAACCTTAAGTGGCTCACAACCGGTCAGAACAGTAGCAAAAATAAAAACCAATGATAACATTGCCCATTTTATTTTCATGAAGTACCCCTTTCTCAAAAATTCATGCCATACGTTTTAGGTTATCGGATCGCACTCAATAGTTATCTTTCCTTCACTCCTCGCTGTCGACTTATACGTGCTTAAACCATTGTATATAAATAAGACTACGCATTGTAGTCTTTTAGGCGGATTGTCATAACTCTTTCACGCTTTATTCACCTTTTCAACACAAAACAGCCTCAGAATTTTCATAACCTTGTTCTGTAATGTTAAATAGTTTATAGCCTAATGCCGGGAGATAGCGTCGAATCCATGTGGTTCTTTAGAGGTTTTGGTGTTATGGGACTGCTAAAGAAGGTACTATGGTTATGAAATAAAAAAAAGAGCCAATTACGGCTCTTTAATTTTAACTCTTCATGACACGAACTGCGTTTAATACAGCGAGGAGTGTTACCCCAACGTCGGAGAAAACGGCTTCCCACATCGTTGCAATGCCGAAGGCTCCAAGTAACAAGAAAATGGCTTTAACTCCAAGTGCGAAGATAATATTTTGCCAAACAATTCTTCGGGTTCTCTTCGCAATACGAATTGCTGATGAAATCTTGGATGGTTCGTCTGTCATAATCACGATGTCAGCAGCCTCAATGGCTGCATCTGAACCAAGTCCACCCATTGCAATTCCCACATCAGCTCTAGCTAATACCGGTGTATCGTTAATACCATCTCCAACGAATATGATTTTCTCTTTTGATGTTTTCTGTTGATCCAGCTTTTCAATTTCTTCTACTTTATGCTGCGGAAGGAGCTCAGCATGTACCTGATCTAATCCGAGTTTGCGTCCCACAGCCTCCCCTACAGCTTTAGAGTCACCTGTTAACATAACTATCTTTTTAATTCCGAGTTCCTTCAAAGAGCGAATAGCTTCTGCAGAATCCTCTTTCACCTCATCGGAAATGACAATATACCCAGCATATTCTCGATCAATACTAATGTGTACGATAGTGCCTAAATCTTCAGGTTGATTAAATGGAATTTGTTCTCTCTTCATTAATTTCGCATTACCGGCCAAGACCTCTTTTCCATTAACCTTTACTTGAATGCCATGACCAGATATCTCGTTGTATCCTTCCAATTCTTCTTCACTTGTTTCCTGCCCGTATGCTGCTCTTATCGAATCTGCAATCGGGTGGGTAGAGTGCATTTCGGCATACGCTGCATATTTAAGCAACTCGTCTTTAGAAATCTCGCCCATTGGATGGATATTGGTTACCGTAAATGCTCCCTTTGTAAGGGTTCCCGTCTTATCAAACACAACATATTTGACATCATTAAGCGCTTCAAGATAATTACTTCCTTTAATCAATACCCCATTTTTTGAAGCAGCTCCAATACCACCAAAAAATCCGAGCGGAATCGAAACAACTAAAGCGCATGGACATGAAATAACTAAGAATACTAAGGCACGATAAATCCAATCAGAGAATGTGGCTCCACTTATAATAAGGGGAGGTAACACAGCGAGCAATACCGCAATAATGACCACCACTGGCGTATAATAGCGGGCAAACTTTGTTATGAAATTTTCTGTTGGTGCTTTTTTACTGCTGGCATTTTGCACTAGATCCAGAATTTTTGAAACTGTAGATTCACCAAATTCCTTGGCTACCTCTACCGTTAATACGCCATTCTTATTAATAAATCCACTTAGGACATCTTGACCTGGTTCCACTTCTCTTGGAATAGATTCCCCAGTTAATGCAGAGGTATCTACTGCTGAATTCCCTTCAATGACCTTACCATCCAAAGGTACCCTTTCGCCTGGCTTTACGACAATAAAGTCACCGATCTTAACTTCTTCCGGAGATACACGTTTTGTATCGTTACCCATTTTAAGGTTTGCATAGTCAGGGCGAATATCTAAAAGAGCACTGATGGACTTTCTAGAACGATTTACAGCGATCCCTTGGAACATCTCCCCAACCTGATAGAACAACATCACGGCGACACCTTCAGGGTATTCCTGAATGGCGAAAGCACCAAGTGTTGCTATCGTCATAAGGAAGTTTTCATCAAAAACCTGGCCGCGAACAATATTTCTAGCTGCCCGAAAGACAATATCTCCACCTATAACAATGTAAGCTACTGCAAACAGTGCAAATTCTAAATAACCGGAAAAAGAAGAAAATAAGCCAACCGCTGCAATAGCGGTACCAAACAATAAACGAATTAACATCCGTTTCGTATTTTCATTTCCATGTTCATGAGAATGTCCGTGATCATCTCCATGACCGTGACTGTCCTCTGAATGTAATGCCCCTGCTGCAGATTTGTTCTTTTCAATCACTCGGATATGAGGCTCTAGTGTTTTCACTTTCTCCTTGGCTTTCGATACAATGTTTTCAACCTGTCCGTTTGCAGTTTCCATCGTTAGTGTCTTCGTTACAAAATTAACGGAACAGGAACTTACACCTTCAATTTTCTTAACACCATTTTCGATTTTCATTGCACAGTTAGCACAATCCAGTCCTTCTAATATCAACTCTTTTTTAACCCTTTGTTGTTGTGCTTCCATCGTATGTTCTCCTTTCCACCAACCTTGCCGTACACACATGAACAATTATTCATATGTTATTTAAACTCATTATATTCAAATGAAAAGTTAGTTGTCAATTATTTCGTACATTCTCCGCTACATTAGGTGAAGACTTCTAAACACAACAAAAACAGCACCAGCAGCTGACTGCGGGTGCTTTTATGTTATTCTCCATGCATTGTATGTTGTAGGGTTTGTGTAAAAATTTGCTCGATGTGTGTATCATCCAATGAATAAAACACCGTCTTGCCCACTTTACGACGTTTTACGATCCTCATATTACGAAGGTATCGCAGTTGATGCGAGATCGCTGACTGTCCCATCTCGAGTAATACAGAAAGATCATGGACACATAATTCTTTCTGCAATAAAGCATTGATCAATTTAACCCGAGTAGGATCACTGAAGGCTTTAAACCAGTCTGCCACTTGAACAGCTGCATGCTCATCAATCATTCCGGCCCTAACTTGTTTTAAATCAGCCTCAGACCCAAAGCATGATGTGTCACAATCTTCAATCAAGGGATCCTTCTGCTCCATTTTCGTAATCACCATCCTATTTACCATTACCACTTATTTTATAGCAAAGGCACAAAAAACGAAAGGATTACGATTAACAAACCGAATTTTGTCAGAAGAAAAGTGTCCCGAACTACTACTCCTACCCTATTTTTATTCTCTCAGCAGATGATCAACAATACGCTTAGCATCATATTTCACCCATCCAAGCAGTGCTGACCCTCTTGATGTTTGCCACGGTAATCCAACAAAGTAGAGTCCTTTTACAACGGATACACCTTCCATATGATCGATATGCCCATCTTTAAATGCCGCTTTTATGTCTATCCAGTGATCATCACGTTTAAAACCTGTAGCCCAGATAATGTTGTCGATATGTATAGGAGTTCCTTCGTTCTGAAAATATAACTTTTGATCCACTATCTTTTCCGTCCTTGCATGGAGTTTTATCCTTCCTTGTTGAATGAGCAGCTTCAACTCCTTTCCATAGATCTGTTCTGGCATTGCGTGTAACCATTTACCTAACATACTTTTGCGGTTTGCTGTTAGAAAGCCCACCTTGTCAAAATACCAAAAAATACTCTTGCCGAAAATATGTAACGGTTTATATTGGATCTCACTGCTTGCGGACAAATGCACTTCAAAATCATCTGCCAATTCACTGGAAATTTGGGCCCCGGAGTTTCCTGCACCTACAACACAAACAACCCCTTCTTTAAGTTGGTTCTTATTTCGATATTCAGAAGAATGTAATTGTATAACTGCATCACCAAGCTTGTCATGAAAAGAAGGTACTAGTGGCTTCTGAAAAGGACCGGTGGCTACTATAACTTTTTTTGATCTAAATGTACCCTCCGATGTGGAGACTTCAAAGATTCCATTGTTCATGGTTAATGATGTAACTTGTGTATTACTTTGAATAGGAAGCTCTAAACGATTCGCATAATCTTTCAAATAATCTGCAACCTCATTTTTATGTGGTAAACCCTGAGGATCACCTTGAAAGGGAACACCTGGTAGACTATTATACATTCTTGGCGTAAACAGATGAAGAGAATCATAGCGATCTCTCCAAGAGTCACCAACCTCCTTGTGACCATCAAGGATGAGAAAATCCACAGATTTTTGTTTGAGATAGTAAGCAGCCGCAAGCCCGGCCTGACCTCCACCGATGACTATAACATCTAACATATAAATATCATCCCTCCTTTTAATATTTTTATTTAAAGTATCATATGAGCATTTATTCATCAATAATGAATATCCCAACATTGAGTATCGGCAGAAATGCACATCTTCTAAATAGGCATCAAGTCATTGGTGTTTTGTACATTGAAGTAATAAGCACCAACGTATGTCTAAGAAGGAAACACGATTGCAAGCCCCATAAGGGTAACATTGAATTGAAATCATAAAACAAGCCCTTCATAAATTGAAGGGCTTGTTTTATGATTTCAATTGTAACTTCCGACCATCATCGTGTAACTTTTTTGACTAATGGTTCTTCTTGCAGTTACATATCGTTGTTTATAATAGGATTCTGACAGTTTACTTATCCTTACACCCTTACTACTGGACGAATGTGCAAATTGACCATTGCCAATATAGATTCCAGCATGAGAAATTCCCCTGCCACTCGTATTAAAAAAAACTAAGTCACCCGGTCTCAGATTATCTTTTGAGACTGGAGTCCCCACTTTGGCCTGAGCACTCGATGTACGTGGCAAATCTAAGTTGAATTTATCAAAAATGTACAGAATAAAGCCGGAACAATCGAAACCACTTGAAGTTGTACCTCCCCATTTATAGGGTGTTCCAACGACTTTACTTACTTCAGTAGTCAACTTAGGTTGATTATCTGCAAACGCACTGGCTGTTCCCGAAGATAATATAATGGCAGACCCTAACAACGACAGT
This sequence comes from Sporisorium sorghi, assembly GCA_023212695.1. Taxonomy (NCBI): domain Eukaryota; kingdom Fungi; phylum Basidiomycota; class Ustilaginomycetes; order Ustilaginales; family Ustilaginaceae; genus Sporisorium; species Sporisorium sorghi. The sequence goes on along the minus strand of JALCCG010000028.1, from coordinate 74,947 downwards.
AACATTTTCTTCAAGATTTTTTCTCCCTTCGATGCCTACGGAGTTAGCTGAGGGTTCGGTAGAAGGATCCCTATACTCCCATTACTACAAGAATAATTCACCCAAAAATGGTTCCCCCGTTTTCAAAAACGAAATTCGGCATAATTTATGAAATTTTTGTAACCCTACATAATGTAGTCTATTTTTTCGCGATTGTCAATCTTATCTTTAGAATTCTTTTCCTCCTTAAATTAATGTTAATATTTGTTTAAATCCCCGTACCTATTGGACTTATATCAGAACATTAATCGAAAAGAATTCGTATTGAACGCAGAAACAAATAAAACAATATTGTAATACTTTTGCTGAGGTTCGAAATAAATAGCAGTCGAACCAAGTTCGACTGCCTCTTATATTAAATTAATTAAGATCTATTACTGGCGATTGGGTCTTCATATCGCTCATGATGGTTTCTAAACCTTCGGTATGCAATGAGGCAAATGGCAATTAGGATAATAAAGACACTCAATAACTGCGAGACACGAACTGTACCATAACTCATTTCGCCTTCCTGGAACATAAGCCCCATCGGTGACCAAAGTAATTTCATCAAATTTGCAAGCCAGTTAGAGGCAAACCAGGCTAAACTGTCGGTACGCAGTCCTTCGATAAAAAACCGTCCGATGGAATACCAAGTGAAATAAGTCAAAAATAATTCTCCTGAACGTAGAAAAGGCTGGCGTCTCAACCATAAGAGCAACAACAAACCAACCAAATTCCAAATGGACTCATACAGAAAGGTCGGATGATAATAGACACCCTCGATATTCATTTGATCGACAATAAAGTTAGGCAAGTGTAGTGTTGTCCTGAGAAAATCCTCAGATACTGGCCCTCCATGAGCTTCTTGATTTATATAATTTCCCCAACGCCCGATCAATTGTCCTATAATCAAACCCGGAGCACATAGATCTGCAATACGCCAAAAATTATAGCCACGTATATGAAAGAAAAAAATCATAGCAACGATCGCTCCGATTAAAGCTCCGTAAATGGCGATTCCACCGTTCCATATTTTGAAAACGTCCCAAAAGTTATCGCGGTAATCTTCCCACTTGAATATGACATAGTAAGCTCTAGCCCCGACGATAGCCGACGGCACGCCAACTAGCACCATGTCCAAAAAGAACCCTGGATGGATCTGATACCGCTTGCCTTCTTGAATAACAACGATTAGACCAATGAGAGCTGCTACGCTTAAGATAATTCCGTACCAGTATAATTGGATTGGCCCTAATCGAAATGCAATTGGACTAATCGCATCGAACAAACCCTTTCACCTCAATCCCATATCGTTAGTAACCGATAATATTGATTCATAATTAATGATGAAATTTCGATTAAACATCCTATATTTAAATAAGGAAGGCGATACATGTTGAACAATGATACTTTTCTTTCAATTCTCAAGCCTAGGATTATGATTTTAAGCTCACTGTTACTGTTTACTATGATTAGTATCGTTTTCCTGACGGATATCTATTTTATTGATTTCAACAGTACCGTTCATTTAATAGCACATTATATCAGTCCGTTTATCATTCACTTACTGTTATCCCTTTTTGTGAAGAACAAGGTGTCCTGGTTACTTGGTGCAACGCTGACAACGATTATTTCACTAGTACTGATTCTAGTAGTCGTTTTGGTGTTTTTTAGCAATTAGTTGCCTGGTCTTGGGCTCACGCCAGCCTCAGATCTTGTGAGTACCATTAAGATTGTAATTAAAATAAATGCTACTAATGCGAGAAAAGGAATCGTTATAAAACCAAACCAATTAATGTATTGTACATTACACGGCACCCCGTTCGTGCATGGCTTGATTGCTGCAAATCCAGGGACCTTCTGCTCCAAATAATGAAATAATGAAACGCATGCTCCAAAAATCGAAAATGGAAGCACATATTTTTTTATGCTTGTCTCACTGTAAAAGGCCGCAATTCCAAGAATGATACTGAGTGGATACATTAGTATTCTCTGATACCAGCACAATTCGCAAGGAATAAACCCCCTTATCTCGCTAAAATAGAGGCTTCCAAGCGTTGCTGTAAGTGCTACAACCCAAGCTAAATATATTGTTTTGTCACGTACCACTACTCGATCCCCTCCCATCTACTCCTTCAGTTGCGCATTGATTAAGGATGATATCTCCTCATAATCAAACGGGTTCGTTACCATAACATTATTGATCATAATCGTGGGTGTTTGTTGTACATTATATTCACGGACTAATTCCTCATCTAAAGCAACTTGGTCTTCGATCTGCTTACTTCCCATATCTTCTTTAAGCTTCGCTAGATCGATATTAGGTGTATATTCTTTAGCAAGCTCCAGCGCCTTTTCTGGGGTTAGCCATGCGTTATCATGCTGCTCTGTTTCAGGTTGTGCATTAAATACTTCATGATGAAATGTCCAATATGCGTCAGGATCCTGCAGTAGTATTGCTTCTGCAGCAAGTGCGCCTGTTTTTGACTCATCACCATGAAAAAGAACATTAATATAGGAGAATGATGCTTTTCCTGTTTCGATAAAGTCCTTCGAGAGTTGTGGCATTATATTCTCTCCCCAGGCTTTGCAGGAGGGACATTTATAATCTCCAAACTCCACGATAGATACCTTTGCGTTTTTGTCACCTAGAGTAGGCTGGTTTTCCGTGGCCGGTGGGTTGTCAAATACCCCTTCCGAACGATTTGATGGTTGGCTGTTCTGGTTTAACAATACCAAAGCTACCACCAGGCCCACAAAAATGATGGTGAAAATAACTAGATTTTTTGATGATTTCTTCTTATTATTCATGTTTCACCTCAGCTATTTATTCGTTTAGTTGCTTTTTTTTTAGATGTTTGCTTACTTGCCGTTTTATATGTTTATCACCGCCTTAATTCCAGATCTCGAACTACATCAAAAACCTGTAAACCCGCCGTATAGCCCGATTAACCATATGGTGATTTTGGTCATTTGATCTGTGTAAAGCAATATTCCGGTAAGAACCATCATCGCCCCGCCAATTTTCATCATTAGTGAAGAATATTTTGAGATCCATTTTAATCTGCCAATAAAAAAGGCCATAATGAGAAACGGAATCCCAAACCCTAATGTATATGCACTTATGTAACCCACTGCCTTCTCAGGGTTTGTTACTCCCATAGCTAAAACGGCTGAAAGAATGGGTCCGATACACGGTGTCCATCCTGCAGAGAATGATAATCCAACTAATATCGATCCAAGATATCCTGACGGTTTATGCTTAAATTGAAACTTCCTATCTTTCATTAAAATCTGTAACTGAATAACTCCTAGCATGATTAATCCCATTACAATCACTAATAATCCACCTAATTTTTGAATCAATTCGCGATTATTCGAGAACAAATCTCCTACTAAACTGGCTGATAACCCTAATGCGAAAAAAATGACAGAGAATCCTAGCATAAAGCATATGGTATGAGCAAAAGCCTTCTTTTGCATGATCCCCTTACCATCCTTTAACTCCTTAACAGAAATTCCGGTAATGTAAGATATATAGGATGGATAGAGCGGAAGACAGCAAGGAGATATAAAAGACAAAAATCCTGCTGCAAATGCTATCCATAGAGTCAAGTTCTCTGGGCCCATGAGTTAACTTCCTTTCTACAACGAGAAGCCATCAATAATCGTAATTAATAGTTATTAAGTTGATTCGGTGAGTCATATACAGCTTCAGCAACTTCAATGGAGTCATCATGTTTCTCCTTTCGGTACCATCTTGCAGAAATGATTGCCAGTGTGACTACAAATGCTGCCTCTTGCGTCATTTTCATAATAATTCCGCCTAATTGCTGATCATCAATTGGACTCAAAAATGAAAATAGTTGGGGAGCATTCACATATGGATCATAGAGAATGTTGCCGGCAAAAATTATGGCTACACATGCTGGATATAACAGGATTGCATTCGCTGCAATATACCCTAACTTTTTTACATTCGATAGTTTATCAAGTTCTGGTACAGGGCACATAAGTGGCCACCACATCTGAAATGATGCAATTACTAACAAAACATGATATAAGCCTCCTAGGAATGGGATCTCCATCAGCTTATTAAAAACAACTGGGAAATGATATAAGGATAAAGCAGAGTTAAATAGAAACATGGCTAAGATAGGTTGATTAAAAAATGAGAGAAACTTCGAGGAAAACTTGGAATTTAATAAAGGGCGTATTAACCATGATGGCGTACCTAAATAAAAAAACAGCGGCATAATAAAGTATAATAAAGCTTGCTTCAGCATGTGAGCGCTAAATAACACATGATGACTAAACGCATTGATGGGACTTCCAACCGCTATATAAAACGTAAACAAACCTGAAATAAACAATATTTTTTGTCTGGTTTTAACTGGTTCACTTTCATAAAAGCGGTTACGTAATGGACCAACATATAACAAGTAGATTACAGATAATAAAACGGTTATAAAAAATACGAGCGGACCCCATAATTCTGAAAAACTAAAATGTGTTAATACACTCTGGTTCATCAATGGCAAAACTCCTTTTCCATATCAAACAGTTAAAAGACTACACAACATAGTATATTACAAATTAAAGATTACTGGTTATTACAATTGTTTGTCAACTTACTGAACTGAATATAATATGTGTATTTACCATTTGATTTTAGGACTCGACAAGGAAATGAACAAAGAAACGGGAAGATCTGCACTCTAAGTGAGTTCAATCTACCCGTTTCTATTCGTCAATTAATATGAGAAATCACAAAATTTACAGATTCATTTGAACAGAACTGGTCCTCTTTGGATGATTATAGGCTCAAAACTGAATACTTTCTGACTGATGGTCTACAGCTAGCTTTATCAGCTGCTTTAACTGCATATCTTCTAGTGAGTAAAACACAAGTTTTCCTTCTTTGCGGTATTTCGCAATCCCCATATTTCTAAGCAGTCGTAAATGATGGGATGCTGTCGCCATTGTAGAACCAATAATATTGGCCACATCGCAAACGCACAACTCATCCTCATCGCATAAGGCATAGGCGACTTTTAACCGTGTAGGATCGGCAATGACCTTAAAAATTTGGGACATATTTTGAAAATCATGATTACTCAACTTTGCTTTAACACGTCTCACTTTATCTTCATCGTAACAAAATATATCGCAGGTATCCTCTGTTGACATGTGTAACACCTCAATCTCATACTCATTTGAGTATTATCATATTTCAGTTACGGATGGTTGTCAAAAAGCCAATACGCAGCAAACTAAATATGAATAGGATGTCCAAGAGCAACTTCAGCTGCTTCTGCAGTCAATTCACCAAGTGTTGGGTGAGCATGTATGGTAAGCGCAATGTCTTCTAAGGTTGAACCCAGTTCAATGGCTAATGCGAGCTCCGGAATCAGATCTGATGCATTGGTCCCTATAATTTGTCCACCTAACACAAGACCTGTCTTCTTATCCCCTACTAACTTTACAAACCCTTCAGCTGAGGTCAAAGATAATGCTCGAGCGTTAGCAGCTAAAGGGAATTTACCTGTCAATACATCAAAACCCTGCTCTTTAGCTTCGAACTCAGAAAGGCCAACTGATGCAATTTCCGGATCAGAAAATACAACGGAAGGAATCACTTTATAGTCAAAAATACTTGGAAGTCCTGCAATAGCTTCTGCTACGATTTTCCCTTCATATGAAGCTTTATGAGCTAACGCCGGTCCTGGAATAATATCTCCAATCGCGTATATATGTGGTAGACTGGTTTGACCTGACTCATTGACTTCAACAAGTCCTCGTTCTCCTATTTGGATACCAATTTTATCGAGACCAAGTTCACCATCCGTATTGGGTCTACGACCGACTGTAACCAGTACATAATCAGCCGTCGCTTGTCTTTCTTCATTATTTACTGTAAACGATACGGTAACTTCTTTCTCTGTTTGCTCAGCTGACTGTGCCATCGCATCCGTATACACAGTCGCACCCAACGAACTTAAGTTCTTACTTATAATGCGTGTGATATCCTTTTCGAATCCTGGCAATATGGTACTGGATCCTTCTAGTACCGTGATTTCTGTTCCGAATTTTGCATACATTTGTCCAAGTTCAATACCGATATAGCCTCCACCAATGATAATGATACGCTTTGGAATTTCAGTAAGGCTTAAAGCTTCCGTCGAAGATAAGATACGTCCTCCGAATGGAAATGATTTTAATTCAATCGGACGAGAACCTACTGCGACGATGCAGTTTTCAAAATGATAATGGGAGCTTTCCTGCTTATTGGATACTTTTACTTCACGCTCACTAATAAATGTTGCTTCTCCTTTGATAACCGTAATTTTATTTTTCTTCATCAACGACTGGATACCTGACTTCAGCCGATCAACCACGTCCTTCTGCTTCCATTGCTGAATTTGGGAGAAGTCAATTTCAATATCCCTTGCTGTTAATCCGGGTATTCCCGAATTATGCATATGCTCGTGTCGATGTGCTGCCGAGATCAACGCTTTGGACGGTACACACCCGCAATTCAAACAAACGCCGCCTAGTTCCGACTTTTCAACCAATAATACTTTCTTCCCGAGCTGAGCTGCTCTAATTGCAGCCACATATCCGCCTGATCCTCCGCCAATTACCAACAATTCAATGTGCTGATTTGCTTGATCCATCCTAATCTCCTCCATCTTGTTGTTTGTATAATTACTTTAATAAGCTTCTGACAACATCTAAAACATCACCATGAAGCATGATGGATATACCCAGAACGATAAAAACGATTGGAATGATAACATTACCGTACTTTTGCAATATCTTTACAATAGCTGGGAAACTCGCTAGACGATAACCCAAGAAACACCAGACCGCAACCATAACCAAAAAAACGAGCGCGATATAAATAAGTGAGTCTCTGCTTTGGGTTGTAAAATAAGGAATATATATTCCTAGGTTATCTCCACCGTTCGCAAAGGTAATCGCTGCAACCTTAGCAGTCAATGGACTAAAAAAACGATTACCGGTTAATTGAGACTTTACATCACCTAATTTCTCGAGTGCTTCTTCTGCCTCATCTTCCTCTTTGGTGAAAAACATTCGAATACCAAGATAAATCGGTATCAAGCCAAGGAACCCAGCCCACTCTGGTGGCAGAAAAGTAAAACCCAAGGCACCAAGTAAGCTCAGTATTACTAAAAGTCCGAATCCAAGGTACTGACCAATCACAATTTGCATATGGCGCACTTTATCGATTTGGGCAAAAAAGATCATGAGGATAAAAATGTCATCAATGTTGGTTACGATAAAGGTACCTATGGCTGATAAGAGTTGTGTAATGGACATATTTGATCCTTCTTTCTATATGGGCTTAACTACACTTCTTTGCTTTATAAAGTGAAAGGCTACCATATAAGGTTGCATACTGTTTTGTTTCATTCATCGTATTAAATCCGGCCTTTAGCGCAAATCCAGGTAAAAGTCCCTTAACATTATCCGTGGTGGTTGAAAATCCATCGAGGATCTGAATGGAATAATATGCAATACGCATAATGCCATTTTTCGCTTTCCCCCAATCGGCGATATGAAGCTCTCCTTCTGGTTTAAGTACTCTGAATATCTCCTTTAAGGTTTGGAGCTTGTTTGTTGTGGTTAAATGATGAAACATTAGACTGGTGACCACACGATCAAAGGAGTGATCAGGGTATGGTAATTCGTACGAGTTACCTTGATCAAACTTAATGCTTAAATGCCTCTGCGCGGCCTTTGCCTCTGCCATTCGAAGAACATCGGGATCAATATCAAGACCGGTGACCTCTGATTCAGGATAGCTTTGTTTTAATTGCACCGTTAACGTACCTGTGCCACACCCGAGATCCAGTATTCGTTGTCCTGGATAACTTTGAACTTGTTTGATTAATTGGTTTTTAAATGTAGACTCTCTCATTGTCCAACGTAATACAGAATCGTAAAAAGACGTAAGCCAGTGAAACCGTAGAGCCGGAATGTAATCCGATTTGGTTTTGTCATTTGTCTTCTTCATTGATCTTCCCCAATTCACTGAGAATTAATAATCAAACAATTGTTTGAATGTGAGATTATAATACACCATTATTTTCTATTAGTCAAATGTTCGTTTGATTGTTTTCTGCACAAAAATGGATTATTTCCTGATCGGATTGTCTTGTCCCAAACGAAAAGACACACATATCCAATGTGTGTCTTTTAAAATGAATAAAACCTGCAATATGACTTCGTATGGAGAAGAATCTCGCACCCAAAAAATGTAGAGCGAAGAATCAAGAGATCTTCCTAAATTACACGTTGAATTGTTACTGTGAGTTATTCTTTCACACGCATGAGTCGTAATCCATTCAATGCAACGAGGAGAGTAGCCCCCATGTCTGAAAGTATGGCAATCCATAGCGTTAACCAACCGGGTATAACCAGCAGCAAAGCGATGAGCTTGATCACTAATGCAAACGTGATGTTTTGTTTGATTATCGATAGTGCATTTCGGCTTAGTTTAATTGCGAAAGGCAGTTTTCTCAGGTCATCCCCCATCAAAGCCACGTCTGCAGTTTCGAGCGCTGTATCCGTCCCAGCTCCGCCCATGGCAATCCCAACTGTTGAAGCAGCAAGTGCAGGAGCGTCATTAATACCGTCCCCAACCATGGCTACATTTCCGTATTCGGATCTCAATTGTTTAATGTAATCTAATTTATCCTGAGGCAATAGCTCGGCCTGTACATCCGACACGCCGACAGATCCAGCGATAGCTGTAGCCGTACCTTTATTATCACCCGTAAGCATAATGGTTTTTTTAATGCCAAGTTGATGTAATTTTTGAATAACGCCCATACTGGAATCGCGAACTTCATCTGCTACTGCAATCACAGCAAGGATATCCTTTTCTGTACCAACAATCATGGCCGTTTTCCCTTGGTTTTGGAGGGACGAAACCAACTGCTCTTGGTCAGGAGTGAACTGAACCGTTGGCAATTCCTTAAAGAGTTTTGGATTTCCAATATAATATGTCGTTCCGTTAACACTACCCTTAATCCCCTTGCCTGTTATTGATGAGAAATCCTCAACCGTAATGTCCGAATAAGAAATACTGGATTCTTCTGCCTTTCGCATAATCGCAGAGGCAAGAGGATGTTGAGAACGATACTCCAAGGCAGTAATAATGGAGAGTAATTCTTTTTCATTGGCAGCTTTATTCAATACATTAAAATCCGTAACAACAGGAACACCTTTGGTGAGCGTGCCGGTTTTATCAAAGGCAATGGCTTTTAAAGCACCCATTTCCTCCAGATATACGCCGCCTTTGATGAGAACGCCCTTTTTCGCAGCATTCCCAATGGCCGACACAATAGAAATCGGTGTGGAAATAACCAGGGCACAAGGGCAACCAACAACAAGTACGGATAAGCCTTGGTAGATCCATGTTGTCCAATCTCCACCAAAGAGCAATGGTGGGATCACAGCGACCAATGCTGCCACAATCATAATGATTGGGGTATAGTATTTCGCAAATTTATCAACAAAGGCTTGCGATGGCGCACGTTCACCCTGTGCTTCCTCAACTAAGTGGATGATCTTTGCAATCGTTGTGTCATCAACAAGTTTGGTTACTTTAACTTCAAGCAAACCTTCTTCATTTAATGTACCGGCAAATACGTCATCATCTACTTTTTTCTCTACGGGGACTGACTCACCTGTAATTGCTGCCTGGTTTACTGCTGAATAGCCACTAACAACAACACCATCCATGGCTATCTTTTGTCCAGGCTTGACGATCATGATATCGCCTAGTGCGATGTCATCCACATGTATCATCATCTCCTGCCCATTGCGTCTCACCAGGGCTTCTTTTGGTGCAATATCCATTAGAGAACGAATGGATTGTCTTGCGCGATCCATCGAGAATCGTTCAAGAGCTTCACTTATTGCAAAGAGAATGACTACAATTGCACCTTCCGCCCATTCCCCGATTACTGCGGCACCAATAATAGCAACCGTCATAAGGGTTTTCATATCAAACTCAAAACGCATCAAGTTTTTAAAACCAACTTTAAAGAGCGAAAATCCGCCAATCACGATAGAGGCTGCAAAGAGCAAGGAGGTAATCAGGTTTTCCTCTCCGTTTACAATTAAGGAAAGGTATCCGAAAACGATCAGTAAAGCCGCATTTAATAACGTGCTATGCTTTTTATAAAATGGTTCCTTTTCTTCTTTGTTAGAGTCTCCTATCGCTTCCCTTTGAGCCTTTTCTGGGGCAACCTTAAGATTCTCAAAGGCACCGGCCTTCTCAAGTTCTTCGATCGTTGTGTCACCATACACGGAAATTTTAGATGCACCAAAATTCACCTTGGCATCTTGTACTCCCGGGAGCTGTTTCACATTATTCTCAAACTTCCCTGCACAATTCGCACATGTAAAGCCTTCTACACGGTATACATTTTTTTTATCTGTTGATTCAGCCATGTTACTCAACTCCAATAGCCTCCTTCTGATGCTCAATCGCGATACGGATGATTTGTTTCAATTGGGCATCCTCCATTGAATAAAAAACAAGTTTTCCTTCTTTACGATATTTCGTAATCCCCATGTTCCGCAGCAGCCGTAAGTGATGGGAAGCCGTTGCCATAGTAGAACCAATAATATTTGCAACATCACAAACGCATAACTCATCCTCATCACAAAGTGCATAAGCCACCTTCAGCCTCGTTGGATCTGCTAAGACCTTGAATACTTGAGCCATATCTTGAAAATCATGTGTGCTTAGCTTTGCCTTCACTCGATTGACCTTATGCTCGTCATAACAAAAAATATCGCATGTATCTCTAACTTCCATTGAATCACCTCAATCAAATGATTATTTGATTATTATAATAATGCCGAGTTCTTAAATTGTCAAAGAAAACCTTAAAAGGCTACCATACCTTGCCGATCCCCTTACACCAGAGGATTCTTCGCTGCCGTTCAAAAGTTCCAAGCAGCTTCCGTTGCCTTCATCCATACGCAACAAGTTTCGGCTTCTCTATTCCCTCTTGCGAGGTCTTTTTGACGACGCGCAGGATTCACTTTATGTTACGGCCTGGTATGTTGCTCGCCCTGTCTCCGACAGGTACTTTCGTCAATACGCTTCTACGCACAGATTTCGCCATACGCAGGTATCTTAGCTCACGGGGGCTTGGCCCCTCCCGTGATCGGACTTTCACCGGCTAGAAGATGCTGGGCACGCTGTGTAAAAAAAGTGACTCCCTATGGAAGTCACCCTTTACTTGCCTTTTCCTTGTTTGAAACGAATCAAGCGATAGATAAGATAGATGGCCGCACCTACAACCGCCATTCCAATGCATGCCAATCTGAATATGCCAACCTCACTTATAAACGAACCCATTCGGTAATATGAGGCCGAAAACATTAAACACATCAACCCGAGTGCCATGAAAAATAAAGCAATAAACCAATCTGTTTTCTTCATCTTATTGATCCTCCTGCATCATCGGAAGGACGAATTGAACGCTAACACAGGTGCCTTTCCCAACCCTGCTGGTAACATGGATTGAACCTCCTTGCAGCTTCACTAATTTTTTGACAATCGACAAACCGAGCCCTGTCCCGCCCGTTTGCCGTGATCTGGACTTCTCGACACGATAGAAACGGTCGAAGATATAGGGGAGCTCGTCGTCAGGAATTCCGATCCCCGTGTCTTGAATGGATAGTGTCAGCATGGTAGATGAATGGTGAAGATATACATCAATACGCCCTTCATCGGTATATCGTATAGCGTTCTCCAAAAGATTGAGGGCAATTTGCTCTAAACGCATGCCATCTCCTCGAATGAATGGAACAGACTTGGTGGGATGGACAACCAACTCCAACCCTTTTTCCTTTGCTTTTAACGATACCTTTTGGACTGACTGATGGATAACATACCTCAAATCAATCCATTCCATGGATAGACTGATCTTTCCTTCTTCCATTTTGGCAAGCTCAAATAGATCATCCACCAAATGCTGGATTCGAACTCCTTCTTGATAAATAATATCTAAATAACGGTCTTTCTCTTCCTCCGTCTCATACATATGGTTCTTTACAACCTTGGCATATCCCTCCAAATAGGTGATCGGTGTTCGAAGCTCATGTGAAATATTCGCAAAGAACTCCTGTCGTGTATCCCGGTATCGCTGAAGATCTGCGGCCAAATTATTAATTGCTGCCGCCAAATCGCCGATTTCATCTTTGCTATGGATGTCCAACCGGGTTTCTAACTCGCCGACGGCGATTTTTTTCGTCGCTTTTTGCATCATAATGAGTGGTCGTGAGAAAAGCAATGCCATAATCCATGTAATGCCCATTGCAAGCAAAAATGCACCTACTCCGGATAGAATCAACAAATTACGTATGGCTGTAAGCGACTTATCCATGCTTTGCATAGAAGCCATCACATAAATAGCTGAGGTAATCTGATGATCTTTATAGATCGGTTGACCAATCACCATATAGCGATGGCCTAATGGATCTTCATGCTCTAAGTTGATCGCGTTTCCTGAGAAGATTTGCTTCAAATCCTCTTTACGAATAAATGTACGATCGGCGGGATTATGTTCCCCTGTATGAAAAGTAATGTCTCCTGCTGCATTAATATAAAACATGCTGACATTCGAAAAATCGGCGAAAGTCAGCATCATTTCTTCCGAAGATGCTTCTGTGGTCTCGGCCATGGTCGAGACATGAGAAGTCATTTCCGTGATCTCTGTTTTCATTTCTGAATGGTAAAAGCTTGAAAACATTTGATATAGACTGACACCAAGGAAGAGGAGAACAATAAAAAAAATCGCAGCTATGATCAGCCCCAGTTTCATCCCAATTCGATTACTTCTCATCTTTCTTCTCCCTGCGCAATAAACTTATAGCCTACTCCCCAAACCGTGTGAATTGCCTCGTATCCAAGTCCTGCACGATTCATCTTCTCTCGAATATTTTTGACGTGGGTATCGACGACTCGAGCGTCTCCCGTATACTCATACCCCCATAATCGTTCAACCAAGTCATCACGCGAAAATGTACGTTGACTATGCTCAGCAAGAAAGTGAAGTAAATCAAATTCTTTGGGCGTAAAATCAATGCTTTCTTCATGAATGTAAACTTCTCGAGCATCTGCGTTGATTTTGAGGTTATTAAAAACCAACGTCGTATCTTGAGGTTTTTGGGCTTGATTGATCATAGATCGTCTTAGCAGCGAAAATACCCGGGCTACCAATTCCTCGGGTTCGAATGGCTTGGTTAAATAATCATCCGCTCCAATACCGAGCCCATGAACTTTATCCTTTGTCTCCGTACGCGCGGTGAGCATGAGGATGGGAATTATCTCCGTTTCTCGAACGGTTTTGCACACCTGCCAACCATCCATTCCAGGCATCATCACATCCAAGATTAGAAGGTCAAAAGAGTGCTGCTTAAGCATCGACAGCGCCTCATAGCCAGTGGAAGCTTCCTTCACCACAAATCCCTCTTTCACAAGATATAGGCGAAGTAGATTCCGCATGTTCCACTCATCATCGACCACAAGTACATGAATCTTTGACATTGTATCCACCTTCTTCAATGTGTAAATCCTACCCAAAATGTAAACGATTCATAGCGTCAAATGCAAGATAAAGAAACTTTGTCAGCATTCTGCTGAAGCAAAGGCAATTGATTCATTCTTTGGATGTTCTCCTGTGATGAATCTTGTTCATCAATGGCATGAAAATCATATGGAATAATGGGCATATCAGTAAGATGCCTATTAGAATATTATTGGTTGGTTCTCCTTGAAAGGCACGAATCAAGACCATGAGAACGACGACTACAATCGGCAACGCGCAGCATAATGTCATGATCCAATGATGCCACTTTGAAGCATGATAAGAAGATTGAGACTGATGGCTGTTTTCTTGATGATGCCCTCCACAACAACTCAACATTCATTCCTCCTTTAAATGGTATGACTTGGTTACATTCTGAAGATCATTTCGCATTTTTTCGTTTTGGGCCTTTAACTCGTCCAGTTCTTTCTGCATTCTTTGAGTTTCTTCACTCGTCCCATGTCCTTGTTTTTCATGCCCGTTACCGTGACCACCACGCATACCCAACATCATCAAGATCATCATGATCGGGCAAACCAATACCAATAACCATGTCCAGTCCATCTCTAACTCCTCCTATCTGGTGATGTAACTCTATTGTAGAAGAAGAATGTGTGGAAATCGTGTTGAAATGATGGAGGATTGATGTGACCATGAATCAAATCAAAAAAAACTCCTACAACGGCTGATCGATGCAGGAGTTTTATTGATTATTCAGGCTTATTTCCTACGGTAGGGTCAGGTGTGTAATTGCTATTGTATCCATTGTACATGACGTCCGTAACCATACCTGCGGACGCATGATGCAGATCATGGCAGTGGAACATCCAATCCCCAGGATTATCGGCTTCAAATGCGACCACATATTCTTCGCCAGGCTTTACATTCAGCGTGTCTTTGATAACTGGTGTTCCTTCGAGCGGTTTTCCGTTCTTGCTTAACACTTGGAAGAAGTGCCCGTGCAAGTGCATCGGATGATCATCGGTCTTCGAGTTATTCACGAAGGTTACTTTCACCTTATCCCCTTTATCTACTTTAATTGGATCGGTATCAGGAAATAGCTTTCCATTAATGGTGTAAACCATTTCTCCGGCTTTCATTTCCGTGTTCAGATCTAGCTTCACGTCTTGATCAAATTTCTGATCCAAAGAAAAATTGGTTCTTGCTTGCTGACCGTATTTGGTTAGATCAAAGGTCGGCAGCTCTTCGTTTGCGTTCGAAGCGTCGGGTCTGTCGGGTACTCCTTCATACTCAATGACTGCACGCATGTTCTTCACGCGGTCCTCTTTTCCATGTTCTTCTAATAGCCATGATCCTGGGTTATTAGCAGTAAATTCGAGATCATAGCGTTCGCCAGGCGCGATTGCAATGCCTTGATCGGTGATCACGGCTGGACTATTAACAGGCTGTCCATCAGATGCAATGACTTTGAACTCATGCCCATGTAAATGTATCGTGTGCGTAATGTAACCCGCATTGACCAATCGAATACGGACTTTATCCCCTTTCTTTACGGTGAGCTTGTCGATTGCATCACCTGTTTTCCCATTCATGGTATACACATCATACATGCTCATATCATGCCCAGCCATCTCTGTCATGTTGCTGGTATCGCCCATGTCCATTTGGCTGTGATCCATCCCCTCCATGTCTTCATTGTTGCTCGTATTGCCCATATCCATCTGACTGTGATCCATTCCCTGCATGTCTTCATTGTTGCTCGTATCGCCCATATCCATTTGGCTATGATCCATACCTTCCATGTCTTCGTTGTTGCTCATATCCATCTCACCTGAGCTCATCCATTCATCGAGTACAATCGTATAATCACGGTCATAACTCTCGCTGGGATCTTCCACGATTAACGTACCATACAAGCCCTTATCCAGCTGATTTACGCTATCTTGGTGCGAATGATACCAGTAGGTTCCTGGGACCGTTGCTTTAAATTCATATGTGAATTCCTTACCTGCAGCCACTGCATCTTGCGTTACGCCTGGAATACCGTCCATATTATTTGGAACCGGGTAGCCATGCCAGTGTATTGAAACAGGCTCCTCCAATTCATTCTTCAATTTAACTTTTACGGTGTCCCCAACCTTCACACGAATCTGTGGGCCAGGTACCGAATTGTTAAACGTCCAAACAGGCAAGGTCACATCATCCGATACTTTCAAGTTGCTCGCTTGTGCGGTAATCGTAAATTCCTTCCCATCTGCAACAGGAGTCGCTTGCGTCAATTTCATGTCCCCTGACTGCTCTTTGTTTTGACTCGTATTTTGTTGAGAATCCCCCATGTTCATCTTGGGTTGATCTGTACCTTTCATCCCATTTTGACTATTTGCATTTGCACAACCCGCCACGATGACACTAATTGCACCAACAGCGAGGAATAATTTTAGTTTACCCTTCATCATGAACCTCCTTTTGATTTTTCTCTTCATCAATATATCTAAAATTTGTGTTGAATTTATGAAGAAAAACTTTTTGAAATTAGAAATAATGAAAAGACCAGCTGGATGGTTTATCAGCTGGTCTGTTGATGTCTACTCTTCGATGATCGTTTTTCGTTGTTTAAATTCTTCTTCCGTGATTTCACCTTTTGCATACCGCTCCGCTAGGATCATTATGGGGTAGTTCTTCGTCCTGTTATTTCTTGTCAGTGAAGCAACTACCCAATAAACCGCCACGCCTACTGCAACAATCAGTATAAGCACACCTAAAAACATGAGCAACATACACATCATCATGAACGAGTTATTCATATTTATCATCATGTTATTTTTCACCTCGAAAAAAATTTCCTTGCATGGTTTACAAAGTTCAGTATTTCCACAAAAGCCCCATCAATGTCCTTACTCCAGGGAGGCACTGAATTTTTTTACATGAATGGTTTTTCCTAGATTGGGCTTTTTCATCAATGGCATTTGCCTTGTCGTGGTCATACAATGGTGAAGAAATCAAAAAAGGAGAGATCAGAAAAGTGTATTATGTGTATCCCAATACCTGGTATTATCCGCCGTCTCGATCCGTACCACCCATGCGTCAGGAGATGATGGCAGCAGAAAATATGATGATGTCTGAACCTATGAAGGAAATGATGAACATGATGAAGCAGCATATGATGACGACAAATGAAATTAAACGTACCGTAGACAGTATTGAAGAAAGATGTAGACGAATGGAAGAAATGATGAAAGGTAAATCTTAACGAAAGGATTCAGAAGGATATACCTAGAACGCGTCTCTTTGACTGTATCTTACGCCTTAATGATAAATGGTATGACACTACTCACCGACCCGCAGCCCTCAACCCTTTCCGGGACTAATTTTAATTAGCCCCGGATTTTTGCTGCTTTGACTGTAAGTGACGAGCCCCACAAAAAAGCCACTTCCGCGACTTCATATCCATATATGTTCTTGTCCTCCGACATATTCTTCAAACATAGGCGAGGATCGTTCTCTTCATCCATTATGTATACCTCTTTAGCAATGACACCGTGAACAGCCACGGCAGAAAAAGCAGCAGTTCACCCATAGTGGGCATGGCGTATGTTCCACCCCAACTTGATTTTGCTGATTTTCCGCACATTCAAGAAAGAGCAGAATATGCTACATTGACATACCGTAGTGTTAACTGAAATGAAAAGTAATCATATGAATTATTATCCTTGATTCGTTCAAATGCTTCATCTTTAAAAGGAGAAGTCTTTGAAATATGGATTATTGTAGGAGGTAGATGCATTTTGTCCGCATTTATTGGAATTATTGCGCTCTTACTTATCATCTTAAGTGTCCTTCGGCGGAGAACTAGTAGTTAAAATTAGGCATAAAAGATATGTTTGAATGACCTGTACTAAGGAACCCTCTATATCACTTTCGAATATCGAGAAAGAAATAAATCATCGAAATAAAATCAGCAATAAAAGAGAGCTCAATCAATTATGATTAAGCTCTCCTTATGTTTAACATTATTTAACAGGGGATAGCTCACTTTCTGTTACCCATTGATGATTTTTAACTTCTTCTCCACCGGTAGTAGGAGTGAAATCCACCATATATACTGTCGTTTTCTCAGCCGAATCAATTTCAGCCGTTGCTCCTTTCATACCCTCCATATGATCTGCATTTACAACCACTTCAGTTCCTGGTTTTAATGGAGCCTCGCCTGCATTTTGTAATTCTTCATGGATGACCCATTTGTGATTCTTCACTACTTCACCACCATTCGTTGGTGTATAAGAAATAGTGTACACCGTGGTATCATATGCTCCCACAATCTTTGCCGTTGCCCCTTTCATACCAGCCATGTGATCTGATTCAATAATCGCTTGTGTTCCGATTCCATAGGTTGGATTCTTTGCTTCTTTCAAACCTTTAGGCACTTCTCCAGAGCCAGTGTGTTCCATGTTACCATGATCCATTTCCCCCGCATTATCTGGACTTTCGGGGTCATTATTATTAGCGTTGCCGCAGGCCCCCAATACTAATAAAAGGGACATGAATATTAATAATACAGCCATTGGTCTAATTCTCTTCTTCAACATAATTAACTCCCTTCATGTAAAGAATTTTGCCCTGTTTAGTACAAAGTCATTGAAAATATATCCTTAACCTTAACAGTGACATTATTATTGGTTTACCCTCTCTGTAAAAAATATATTCATTATCGAGATCAGTTAGAGCAACAATTACATAGCTTTCGGTACGTTCGACGAATCCGCCTGTTTAGGCGAGCGGATAAACATCAAAGCTAATATCGCACCCGCAAAAGCAACCATACCTGACCAAAAGAATGCTTGTTGAAAACCATCATTTAGTGCTTCTACAGGGTTGGCACCCGTCGTGGAAGAAGTAGCTGATGCGGCAATGGCAACCATGATTGCTAGGCTAATAGCAGAACCTATCTGATAGCTTGTATTCGCTAGGCCGGATGCAAGACCGGCTTCTTCTGGCTTCGCTCCCGACATCGCGGCCATCATAGAAGGAATGTAGGCTAGAGACATCCCGAGAGCACCCAAAAGCGAAGCTGGAAGTACATTGATAAGGAAACTGCCGTCTACAGGCGTATTACTTGAGAACATGAGCATCGAACCGCCAAGGGCCGTCAACCCAATCACAATGTTTGCTTTTATACCAAATTTCCCAATCAACTTGCCTGTAATAACGATCATGAAGATGGCAATCAAAATGGTCATCGGAAGCAGTCCAACCCCACCCGCGAAAGCGGAAAACTTTAATATTTGCTGCATGTACAAGTTCAGGAAGTACCATAATGGAATCCAACCACCTGACAGCATGATAAGCGCAATATTGCCAGCAGCCAGGTTTGGTGCTTTAAAGATTCCAAGCGGAACCAGTGGTTCCTTTTTGTTTAACTGAATGATTAGAAAAAGAACGAACAATATCAGCCCAGCGATAAGGGTCCATATGGTGATTGGTGCACCCCATCCATTATGTTCTGCAGTTACAATTCCATACACGATCAGAACCAAAGATGCTGTTACAGAGATGGAGCCTGCAATGTCAATACTTCCTTTTCTTCGTGTACCTTTCGCTAGAAGACCGGGAGATAAAATTAATGCAAGGATACCAACTGGTACGTTAATTAGAAATGTCCATTGCCAACTCAGCCACTCTGTAATAACACCACCCAAAAATACACCAGCGGATCCTCCAGCAGCTGCGGAAGCTCCCCAGAAGCCCAGTGCCTTGCCCAATTCCTTAGGATTACCGCTAAAAAGCATCATCACAATGGTGAGAGCCGAAGGTGCTATTAACGCGGAACCGAATCCTTGCAGTGCACGACCGATGTTTAGTGAATCATCGTTCCAAGCAAAGCCCGCAAGTAAAGATGCTAATGTAAGAATCAAAAATCCCCACATGAACATGCGTCTTTGTCCAAAGAGGTCGGATAAACGACCACCTAGTAGTAATAACCCTCCGAAGAATATTACATAGGCATTAAATACCCACTGTAAACTTTCCTGTGTATATCCTAGCGCTTCTTGAATTGCCGGTAACGCAACTCCGATAATCGAAGTATCCATAATCACCATAAAATTCGCAAGACATAATAATGCTAGTGCCATCCATCGTCTTGGATCTGCTTGCGAAAGACTCTGTCCTTGTTTAGACATTTGTTTTATCCTCCTTTAGCTACATATCTCCGGATTTCATCAATCCAAAATTAACGCTTTCGACGGCCGTCAAAAAGTGAAGTTAATTATATGCCATAATTTACCGGAGATTGACTGCTTTTATAGTATAGCCCCCTACCCTATATTGTCAACATATTTTTATTTTTTATTTGACTTTGATTCCCTGCTCATAATCAAACGGTTTCACAGCAAATAACAAAAACGCTCAGATTTTTAATATCTTGAGCGTTTAAATTAGTGTTATAGATTTAGCTTTGGTCTAAATGAATTTTTTTACGGTACCATTATTTAAAACATAAGGCCATTCTAGCCTTCTTTGATCAATAGAAATTAAAGTTGTTTATCTATAACGAATCTTCGTACAAGGGATACCTCCACACGCCGATTCATTGCCCTCCCCTCAGAGGTAGTGTTTGTGGTTTTTGGACGAAATTCTCCAAAGCCAACAATCTGAAATCTTTCCGGATCCATTTTATTATTTTGAAGCAAAATATCCATGAATCGAAGCGCTCGCTTCTGACTTAATTCCCAATTTGAATCAAATTCGCTATTACTAATCGGCACATTATCGGTATGTCCTGCGACGATTATATTATAATCTTCAGTTTCTTCTAAAATCATGGATATAGCCATAACAATGGCCCGTGATTCAGGTTTTATAACAGATTCACCAGAATTATACAATGTAGTATCACTAATCATTATAGTTAATTCCGTTTTAGTCAAACTCGTTCGAATCTTAGTTTCAAAACCACTTGTTTGTATGAATGAATCGATCTTCTTCTGTATCTTTTCAAGATCTATCTGCTCTAAATTGACTAATGTGTTTATTTGCTTGGTAATACTTCTATCGATAGTTTGCTTAACGTTTACTGTACTATCCATTCTCATATCAGATTCTATAATTCCAGACTGTGACAATACCCCCGAACCAGAACTAAAATATGTACTGAATGCTTTACTCATCTCTTCATATTTCTTCGCATCTATTGAACTCATTGCATACAACACAATAAATAGTGCTAGCAACAAGGTTAACAAATCGGCATAAGGAATCAACCAACCTTCATTAACATGTTCCTCGTGTTCATTATAGCGTTTTTTTTTAATCAAGTTTGTTCCTCCCATCTACAAATTGGTATTAGCTATGAAATTACATAGTAAGATTAGCGGGTTATGACAACACAAAACTCAATAACACTATGAATTATAGTGCTATTGAGTTCAAATTCCCCGTATTTTCATAGTTCTATGGCATTTATATAGAATCATCAGGGGGCAGTGGATTTTAACAAATATTCAATCGTTTCAATATCAGATTTACTTGGTATTGCGAATCTTTGTTCATAACACTCTCGCCCCTTACCGGTAATTATAACAACATCATCTTTCTTGGCTTTTTTCCAAACATATTCGATCGCCTCCGTACGATCGTCAATGATTAAGCATTTACTTTTCCCGTAATTACTAACTAAACTTCTCATTTCCATCAACATTTCTTTTTTATTTGCACCCTTTAAATCATCTAGAGTTAAAACAATCATATCGTTGTTTTCAACAGAAATCCGGATCATCTCCTTTCTTTTTGTTGGATCTCCATTCCCTCGAAAACCGAAAATGTGAATGACTCTGTTATTTGTACGCGAATGTATCGTTCTGAGGAATTGGAGAAATCCGTCAGGAGTGTGGGCATAGTCAACTATAAGTTCTGCCCCTGAAGGATGTTTAAAAATTTCAAAGCGCCCAGGAACACCAGCGAATGTACAGAGTGCCTTTTGTATGACTTCAGGCTCGACCCCCATTCGACTTGCTGTTAACCAAGCAGCTACGGCGTTCCAAGCATTGTATATTCCTGGGATGGGTAAAACCAGTCTATAGTGCGTACCTCTTTGTTTCAATTCAAACGTCAAAGGGAATTCTGATTCAATATTAGTGAGCTGCACATCGTCGTTACCACTTTTTCCAAAGGTATGTACTCTCATTTTTTGAGTAGCCAGAAGATCAATAAGCCTTTTACCCCAATCATTGTGACTCGATATAATGGATTCTCCGCTCTGCTTTATTTGAGTAAATAAACGAGCTTTAGTTCCAAAGTAATCTTCAAGAGTCTTATGATAGTCTAAGTGATCATGACTAAGGTTCGTAAATACCGCATAATCATATTCGATGAAGGCTATACGCTCCTGATCAATTCCATGTGAAGATACTTCCATGATGACCACTTGGTCATCGCTTTGATTCAACCATTTATTCAGTTGTAGTGAATCTGGTGTTGTTTGTGTCGATATCACCTTTTGTCCATTAATTTCTTGAAATACAGTGCCTAAGAGCGTACATGTAACGCCAGCAAATTCCAATATATGCTTAAGCATATGGGCAGTGGTGGTTTTGCCGTTTGTACCTGTAATACCGATCATTACATGATGCTGAGAAGGGAAATCGTATAAGTGACCAACAAGAGCAGCTAAGGCCCTCCGTGTATTTGAAACACGATAATATGGAACAGGTAAGTCCGTTATTTCATATTCACCAACAACGGCTGAAGCACCCGCCTTTATCGCACTTTGGATATAATGATGACCATCTTCTTTGGTCCCGTTGATGGCCACAAATACATCCCCCTGTTGTATCTTACCCGAATGAAATTGAACACCTGTAATGTTCATGTTTGCCATTGTCGTATAATCCTGCACAAATGGTTTCAAAGCTGTGTGTAGATTCATGTGAGCTCCTTTGGCATGTTAGTTATCAAATTTGATTGATCCACACAAACTACAAATTGTAGTGTTTTAAGTGTGCCTTTTTCAATCTTATAGGAATTCTTACCCTAATTATCGATGTTATTCTTATCACTAATTCTATCTATTGGTTCTACTTCTCCTACTCCACTCATAATCTACTAGTAAATGAACGCTAGATTCAGAGAGATCCAGGAGGGATAATTCATGAGTAATAAACGCAAATATATCAAAGTATTTGGATTGGTTTTTTTCGTTAACTTTCTATACAACGATAGGAGTTCACATATATCACACGAAATTCGCTTCACCTCAAATAATAACGAAATCGGATCCCCAACCGGTACAATTTGTTAAAGTAACCTCTCTAGGTTCCCCCTTAACAACAGAATCTTCAAAGCACAAATCAAAACAACCGGCACCATTAAAAAATAAAGAAAAAACATCAACCGAGGCACAAACGAATCCTTTAAAGAAAAAAGTAAAAGCCAAACGTTCTATGCCTCAAATCCTCATCTATCATTCGCACAATCGTGAATCATGGTTACCCGAATTAAGCAATGTCCAAACAGCAAATGAAGCCTTTGACTCTAAAACAAATGTTACCTTATTAGGTGATTATCTAATAAAAAAAATGAAATCGTATGACATCCCTGTTTTTCATTCAAAAAAGATTATCCTTCATTTGTCGACAGTTTTAATTATGCCTATTCCTACACCTATTCAAAGAATACAATAAAACAGGAACGTACCATGCATGATAATATTGAGTATCTGATTGATATCCATCGTGACTCACAGGGACGAGATAAAACCACCGTTCAACATAATAACTTGAATTATGCTCAAGTGTATTTTGTTGTTGGAACAAATAATCCGAATTGGGAAAAGAATATGAAATTCGATGAACGCATTCAAAAGGGACTAAATGATAAAGTACCTGATCTTTCAAAAGGAATATATACAAAAGACTCCGCCAGTGGAGATGGTGATTACAACCAAGCCCTATCGACCAATAGTGCACTTATAGAGATCGGAGGAGTCGAAAATAATCTTGAAGAAAGTTATCGTACCATAACTGTACTAGCTGAAGTTATTCAGGAGATCTGGTTAGAAGATAACGATTTAATTAATACATGATTTGATCAACGAATTAAGCGAAAATATTCGATTTTTCAATCATTACTCAAATATCGTCGCTTTTTCTTTATCCATTGTTTTCTAATAAGCAGTAGCGTGAACAACGTGGTTACTGCCAAGATAATGATTTTAGGTATTGATGTACGATAGGACTCACTTTCTGTTTTTATAACTTGATCGGTTGTTGTTGTAGTTTTTTGAAGGCTTTGAACGATAGGTACCAATTTTTCCTTATATATAATTTGCCCAGCTGAATCAATAACAACGATCTGACCGTCAGATTGATCGATCTCAACTTTAAAATCTATGTCTTTTGTGCCTGTAAACACCAATGTCTTGGGGATTACAAACCGATCTTTATAACTTTGGAAGGATGTTGCATCTACCGAGATCGAGTAGGTTTCATAATGTTCGAATCCATAATCAAATAAATTTACCATATCACTATAAGCTAGTTCTGATGAATCCGATTTTAACGTTACAGCGATCCATTCTGAGCTTCCTCTCTTTGCAGAAGCAACCAATGTATAGCCGGATTGATCTACGAATCCATTTTTCACACCCGTCGTTCCCTCGTAACGCCAAAGAAGCTTGTTATGATTATAGAGAGTCGTTTCCCAACCTTCTCCAACCCATTCCATTTCCTTTGTACTTACTATGGATCGAAACAAAGGATTTTTCATTGCATATTGTGTAATCCTTGCCATATCATAAGCGGTTGTTTGGTGCTTTTGATCAAATAGCCCGTGCGGGTTCTGAAAGGTCGTGTTTTTAACACCAATCGTTTCACTCACAAATTCATTCATTCGTTCAGCAAACTGGGCTTCACTTTCATCAAAGTACTCCGCAACCGCTGTAGCCGCATCATTACCTGAATTAATAAGAAGCCCTTGTACCAGCTTCAACAGAGGAACCCGTTCACCCTCAAGTAAATAAACCCTAGTACCATCGATAGATCTAGCCGCTTTGCTGACGGTTACAATGTCGTCTAAATTCCCTTCTTCAATCGCAATGATTCCTGTTACAATTTTTGTGATACTTGCTGGATACATCAAACGATCACTTTCTTTATGAAACAAAATGGAACCTGTTGTTCCGTCAATCAATATAGCTGCCTCGCTATTGAGTGAAAAGTGATCCTTATCTTCCATTGCAAATGTCAGATTCTGAAGACTGAACTGCAAAGTGAATAGGATTAGAAAAGCCTTGTAGAATTTTTTCATAGATGCCGTATCCTTTTCTGAAGGCAATAATGCATTCTAAAAATGTGTATAAATTATGGATGGTTATTTTCTCTACAAATTGTTAGTTGCCCTATATTTTCTCGAGTGTTGAATGGTATCATCAAGAAATGATACACGCACCGCATCAGGCTCCAAATTCACTGAATAACACAATGAATCAAACCAATCTGTATGAATGAATGCAATTGCATCTTGTCTAATCTGATAAAAATGACCCTTTTTCTTTCCTCGAATCTTTAGGTCTGATCGGGTCAATATCAAGATTTCTTGAATGAGATTGTAATATCCCTGATACTTCATTTTGTCCCTCCTCTATAATCGTTTCACTCGATAGATTTGTCTGATCTCTTCTAGCATTACGTAATGATAATCCAATTCCTAACAACATTAATATGAGATACACCATTTGTTCGAAGGATAACGGGATAAGCCATTTGGGTTTTGAATCAAATAATGACACAATCATTAGACCCATCACGGGAAATTTTAACGCAGTTGTTAGCCACTTACCGCTTCCAATAAGCCCAGCGTTTTTCCAGATCCAGACTAGCATCGGTAAAAGAATGATTAACCGGTATACGTTGATTGGGTGATAATGGAATTCAGGATTATGAATTGAAATTCCCCATGGAAGGGTTGTCAGACTTCCGTATTGCCAAGCAAGCATGCTGTATGTTACATACATAACCCCCCCTCCAAAGGTGAACAAATCGCCAATTAACCACCAAGAAACTTCAAGACGATACCAGGCACGGTATAAATAAATCGAACCAACTATCAAACCGACCCACCATCCCATCATGGTTCCGGGCATCGTCAACCAAAGAAGCGGATGGTTACTCAACAATGATGGTGTACTAACCAGCGGGCTAAATTTCCATATGATCAATATCCATAACAAAGCATTGGCAACGGGGTCTAGTATTGGCTGATCTCGATTA
Source organism: Sporisorium sorghi (assembly GCA_023212695.1). Classification (NCBI taxonomy): domain Eukaryota; kingdom Fungi; phylum Basidiomycota; class Ustilaginomycetes; order Ustilaginales; family Ustilaginaceae; genus Sporisorium; species Sporisorium sorghi. The sequence continues at coordinate 49,062 of JALCCG010000028.1, read as the reverse complement.
CCGTATCGTTTACACAACCATTGCATGGCTATAAATCCAGCGAATCCAGACACCGCTATTGTCAACCAATCTATCCTGATTACAAACGGGCCAAACTGCAAAATATCATCCCCCTATTATGCCCTAAGGTAACAACCGCCGAAACTTGGATTCCATGGTTTGTGGATCAACCAAACCAATGACCTGTTCGATAATAATGCCTTCACTATTGACAAATAACGTAGTTGGTATGGGGCGAATCGCATATTTTTGAGCTACTTCACCTTTTTCATCAATCAGAACGGGAAACTGAAAACCAAAATCTTGTGCAAAAGCTTTAGCCCCTTCAATTGAATCACTAGCTGTTACATTCACCGCATAGATTTCTATACGAGCTTTATATTTATCGTAGAGCCGTACCAATTCAGGTGCCTCAATTTTGCATGGGCCGCACCACGAAGCCCAAAAATTAATTACGACAGGTTTGCCGTTCAAACTTTGGAGTGAATAAGTCTGTCCATCAAGTGCTTGTAGTGAAAAGTTCGGGGCTTGATAACCCGTTTTGGGCAGTTCTTCTGTTCTTACAGACGTCGATTGTATAATAGCGATGATAGCGAGAACAATAATTGTCGAAAGTATCCACCATTGTTTTTTCACTACAAACTCGCCCCCTTAAAAACCAGTAAATCCACCGTATAATTCAATGAAAAAAATAGTGATTTTTGTCATTTGATCCGTATAGAGCAAGACACCTGTCAACACCATTAATGCTCCTCCGATTTTCATGAGTCGATTAGAATGTTTTAGGATCCATTTCGTTCGCCCAAGGAAGAAGGCCATGATAAAAAACGGAATAGCGAAGCCTAAAGTGTAAGAAAAGGTATATATCAACGCCTCAGAGGGATTGGTAAAACCTAAAGCTAACACCGCTGTGAGTATAGGGCCAACACAGGGTGTCCACCCTGCCGCATATGTAACTCCGACTAATACGGAACCCAGATAACCGACAGGCCTTTTATTCCATTCAAATCGCAAATCTTTCATTAGGATTGAAGGTTTAAATAACCCCACCATCATCAAACCCATCACAACAATCATCACACCGCCTATTTTGCGAATTAACTCTTGATTACCAGTAAACAGATTTCCTATGAAACTAGCAGACAGACCTAGAGCGAAAAATATAATAGAAAACCCAAAAATAAAAAAAACAGTATGAAACAATGTTCTTGTTCGAAAAGCCCCTCTGCCTTCCTGTAAATCTTTCACGGATACCCCTGTTATATAAGATAAATACGAGGGGTACAGCGGAAGGCAGCATGGTGAGATAAATGACAGAAATCCTGCTGCAAAAACAATCCAGACCGTTAAATCAGCGTTGAACATGCTACTTTTCTCCTTAAACTACAGTAAGTAGTGATTAGACTTACACTACGTATTGTAGTATCAAAGAATAGACGATGTCAATTCCAATGAAAAATTAATAGCGGAATTTTTTATATTACTTACTTAAATTTAATTTCGGTTGCAAAATATATAACAACCCGTATAACAGAGCTCCTATCGTCATAGCAGCAGTAAAGCCTAGGGTTAAAGAGATCATGGTGGCAAGAAGCGAACCAGTGACGGTCATCAGACCATTAATTGCCCAACTTAATGCTATCTTCCGCTCAGGAGTCTTCGTCAAACCAAACGGAAACGGCATACCCATAAATAAACCTAATGGGATGAGTATTAGCCCCGCTGCTATAACCCGATAGGTTAAAGATAAAGAAAATGATTGTTCGTTATACCATGATATAACTCCATTCACACACAATGTTAAAACACAAATCCACAACAAAGGCGTGTATCTATTCTTGTCGAAAGAAAACCATTTACCAAAAAACAGGCTGCCAACACCACCAGAAACTAACAATACACCAAGCACCAATACAAAAGATAACGTTGGATGTCCTAACGGTAGGATTAACCTCTGTATAAGTGTTGTTTCAATCACAATAAATCCGATCCCCAACCCAGAAAAGTACGCGGTACGACCTAATGAGTACTTTGTTCTTACAGCTAATATTAAAGTAATCAATATCGTACCTATCGTAAGAATGACAAGTTGGACAGGAACCCCATTTGCCTTATTGTAAAAGTAGGGCATATCGTCACGATTAGAAAGTAATTGGTTTTGTGAAATCGAAAAAGTACGATATAAATCAGCATAGCGATCATATATCTTTGGGATGTGAACAGGTATCTGTTGTTTCTTTTCAGCTTCCACTTTAAGATGTTGTGCGGACTCTAAAGTAAAGGGGGCTTTCGTCACAATCACCAACGGCCTGGTAATACGACTCCCATTGAATCCCCACACGACATGACCAAGATGCTGATATGTGCCAATCACTGCCAGATGATTCTGTAATTGATTATGATGAATCCCTTCAAATCGTAGTGATTCCTCTGCTGCGTTCAACACCTTCATGAGCTCCGACTCATCATGGAGTAAAAATGCAAGCCTCCCCCCCGGCTTCAGCTTGTTTAGATATTCTCGGATGGCTTCTTCTGTGAAGATATAATTTTCAGTCAAAGCAAGGCCTAAGCCATTCTCCGATTCTTTTTTTACAAGGGACAAATAGATCAAGTCATACTGATTTTGTGTTTGACGTATATAATTCCTTCCATCAGAAACGATTGCTTTCACCCCCGGTTGATTAAATACATCGCCCGAGAATGAAGAAACTGTCTGTACAGCTCGAAAGCTCCCAGGATTGATATCGACCGCTTCAATTTCCTTAAAGCCTGCAAGTTGGGCGGCTAAAACCTCTTGGCCACCGCCTGCTCCAATAATGAGTGCCCGTTTTTTATCTAAGATATCTTCAAAAGCAAGAAAACTGGTTGTTGATCGTAAATAGTCTACCTCCTCTAAGTCCCCCGTATATTTTGATATGGGAGAAACAGCACCCCCATCGATAGTAATATATAACAGCTCCCCGTTTGCATCGTCGTATACATCAGTACGAGAGAATGAATTCCATTCCGTATACATAACTTTTGATTTCGTGTTTCCTTGGAACACATTTGATGGACTCGTTTCGAATGCCAGAAAGGGGATGTATTGTGAGAATGGTAAGACCGTGTTGACAAGCAGAAGCGTAAAAATCAAGAGATATACGAATTTCCGCTGGGTTCGCGAACGATTAAAGTCCATACTAACGCTTATTCCAAACAATATGGCAGCTAACAGTGATATTGTTGTGATGGGATCGAATATACTCATCAATACGATGGATGAAACGGCTCCAATCCCTGCGCCAGCCAAATCAGCACAATAAATGAGGCGAATTTGTTGTTTATGTTGTTGCATAATGGCAGCGAGTAAAGCACCTCCAGTAAAGAAAGGGAGCAGAGCGACTGGTGAATAAAACCATATCCCTTGATACGGAAAGACATACATGACAAAGACGGATACGATTAGAAAAAGTGCAAACAAGCCGAGACATACATTGCGAAATTGGTAAACACGTCCGGCAGTTTTATAGGCCATAAATCCACCAAGTCCAATACCTAGCGTAGCTAATGAAATGGTTAAAAACACGTAATTATTATCCGAGATAACTGCAAAGAATCGAGAAAGAAAAACTTCGTAAACGATGAAAGAGAAAGCAGCTGCGAATGTTAGAATCGCATCCCTCTGAATATCCCTTATCACCATGAAAATCCCCTTCCCAATTTATCTCTTATATGTAATTCAGTCTGCTCTCATCATTCTTATTTCAAACCTGCCTTAGTCCATTTATCATTTAACATATTAAAAATAAAAAGTGCCATTGTCGCAGTCAGCGATAGGCACTTAATGAATAATTACATTTTTTATTTTTAAGATTCGAATTTTTGTAAATGAACTTCAAATGTTGTGCCCTGTCCATATTCACTGAATACTTGAATTTTGCCGTTATGGAGCTCCACTATTTTTTTGGCAATTGCGAGCCCGAGTCCAGACCCGCCATGTTCCCTTGATCTGGACTTTTCAACACGATAGAATCGCTCAAACCAACAAGGAATTTCATCTTCAGGTATACCTGGCCCTGTATCCTCTATCGATATGCAAACCATTCCAACATCACGCATCGTCCGGCATGGTAACGGAGGTGAAATATAAGTATTCAGATTATCAAACTAATTACACTTCCGATCCGAATGTAGATAATAAAGCTGAGTAGAAGATAGAACAATCACAAACTCCTACAGATGGAATACATCGTTTGGGAGTTTTGTGGGTTTTTTAATTTGTAACATATGTTTTTTAAATATATATTAGATCTTAAAGCAGCCCCTTCCGTATTCGTTTAGCAATTCTTCTTACTGTTCTTGCTTTCCGTCGCTCTGCTTTTGCTCTCCGCCTCTCTACTCTCGCTATCCTTCTCTGAGCCTTTGCCAGTCGCCTCTCTGCCTTTGCCAACTTCCTGCTGAACTTCAGTAACCTTCCAATGCTAAATAAGTCCATCTTAGCTCCTATTGATCTTTTTTATGCAGCGAAGGTACGGCATTCTTGAGCGCATTTCAAGCACATTCGACTGCACATTTGGGATTCCTGATCAGCAAACTTCGCACATTCATTGCCGCAGGCCTCGCAAATATATGCACACAGATTAGCAGCTGCTTTTGCAAAAACACTACGGCGAGCAATGTAACAAGAGAGCGTTTCACAAATAGTGGCACAATCACGGAGTAATTGGATTTGGTGGATTCTAGAGCGTGCGTCAGGCATACAAAGAAAATGAGAAACCATATGTTCACACATTGCCCCACATTCTTGTACGATTTTGAGTACACGAGGAAACATCATGGCAGTGTGATGCTTCATAGTCTGATTCAACATTAGAGCCTCCTAATATTTTGTTCATACAGCTTATGCATATGACTTTTGTCCGGTGTAGTAGGTATTTGCCTAATTCATTTGAATAATGTGTACCCCAAGAGGGATGGTAAATATTCCATCCAATGCTCCTTCATGGGTTGTGATAGATTTGAGATGCAAGACATTAATCATCACGATCAGGAGGGATTATTTTGAAAAAAATCATCGCATTGGGGTTGTTGACTGCTCTATCATTTTCAGTTGTCCCAGAGCAAGGACAAGTATTGGCTGCTCCTCAAAAGACCTTATATCAGCAGGACAACTCTTCTTCAATCAGACAAAACGTCATAAATAGTGGTATGAAATATTTAGGTACCCCCTATGAATTTGGTTCTAGCCGCTCGAATACAAATACCTTTGATTGTTCTGATTTTGTTCGGCAAGCTTATTGGGAGGGATCCGGTGTATTAATCCCAGCAAATTCAAGAACGCAAGGGGCCTATATCAAGCAAAATGGAACTGTAACAAAGGATTGGAGACGATTAAAACCTGGGGATATCATGTTTTTCATGTCTTATAAGGGGAATAAAGACTCGAGCTATAGAGGTATTGACAAAAGTAAGGCACGTATTACGCATAATGGAATATATCTCGGGAATGGAAAGATTTTGCATACTTATTCTAAAACATCCGGCGGTGTCCGAATCGATTCAATTGATAACACACATTGGGAAAAGAGATTTCTCTTTGGTGGAAGTTTTTTGAAATAAACACTACAAATTGTAGTTAAATTAAAAATGGACCCAGTGAATAACTGGGTCCATTAGCTATACCAATTCCAAGAGCCTTCTCCGAGATAACACCAAAAGTAATGGTGTAAGGCACGCCTATTTATCTTGCAGTAATATCTCCTGCTGTTTCTGTTTATTCTGAAATGAGAAATACAGAATCAAACCAATACTTACGAGGATAACGACAACGCTAGTCCATTGACCCGCGGTCCAGTCCAGCAAGTAGCGAAGGGAATCCCCACGCAGAAATTCCAACATAAATCTTCCAACTGCGTAAAGAATGTTATACCAAAGGAACAATACCCCTCTAGGCAAAGTTCTCGTTCTCAATATGAGTAAAATGGCAAATACAATCAGATCCCACTGCCCTTCCCATACCTCGGCTGGCCAAAGCGGCTGCGAACCATAAACATCAAATGCCATTGTTCCTGGAGGGTATACAATCCCAAAGTTTGAACCTGTCGGAGAACCAAAAGCATCACCATTAAGAAAGCAAGCAACTCTGCCAATAGCTTGTCCTAAAATAATTGCAGGTGCCAGGACATCCGCCAATTCCCAAAATGAAAGGCGATGTATCCTAGTATAGATAGCTGCCACTATAAAACCACCCACTAATGCTCCTTGAATTGATATTCCCCCATTCCAAATGGCAAATATTTCACTTAGATTGGATGAGTAATAGTTCCACTGAAAAAAGAAAACGTGCCAAACTCTGGCCATTATAATTGCGCCAAAAATCACATAGGTCATTAAGTTCGGAATATGCTTCTGGTACTCGCTCCCTCTCGAAAGGTAATAAGCAACTCCTATGGCAAGTAAAATTGCAAAAGCTACAATTACGCCATAAGAACGAATATCAATACCGCCAATGGAAAAGAGTATAACCTTCATCTCATCATTTCCCTCTCATCTCAAATATATAACAGCATGTAGTCACCTTATTACCAATAAGTTATCGTATCGGCGACCCCTAATAATAGAAATAACACACCTACGACTCTCTGCATCCATTTCCCCCATTGACGCGACTTTTTTATCATAGCTGTATCGAACCCCAGTACGATGCTTAATCCCACAAACAATAGAAACGGCATCGCTGTTCCTATTGCAAATATTGGAGGTAGAATGAATCCATAAGAAGATTGAAATACCAACGGCATAACTAAGCCGAAAAACAGCCAAACCATCGTTGGACAAAAACCGAAGGAAAAGGAAGCTCCTAGTACAAACGCCCCCCATTTCCCACCGATACGTCCAGATAGATTTTTTAGATATGAAGATAATTGAAAGCCGAAACTACCCGGTAATTTCAACAAACCTAAAAAGAACAGCCCCATGATAATCAGCAGTGGACCTAACATTTTACGTGCGAATACGAAAAATGGAATCATATCTTGGGATACACTTTGTCCAAATAGCCAAAACACAGCACCCAATATACTAAATACTGAAATTTTCCCGAGCAAGTACATACTGATTTCGATCCATGATAATCTTCGCTGAACTTGGCGGTTACTAAAATACATCATGGCACCTATGTTTGCTGAAATTTGACACGGTGCCACTGAACCGACAAACCCCAAAAACATAACAGAAAGAAGTGCTATATTCGAAGAGTACGCTACCTCAGTTAATGGACTAGCAACAACGTTGGTTATCCAGTTGAATATTTCATACACGTCCTTAAATCACCTCAGCAATAATCTTACCGTAAAAACTACACGTAGTAGTGTTTAGAATAAAAAAAGGGCTCATGAACATCCGCCCGATATCAAACCAATCATGATGCCAAAAATAATAATGGTTGACAGAAGAGACTTGCCGTAGGAAAAGGGAATATGAAGCGGTTGATCCGGCTGAAGCACTTGTAATATTCGGTAATTTATTGCTGTATTTGCAAAGGGCACAGCTACGGTTATATGCCGATTATTTACCAAAGTGGACAACTTCAATAATACATTACCTAAGTGATATTCCGATTTCATATGTCTTAAAGCAAAACGATCCGCAAGAAGTTCCTTCCTAGTTGCAAACTGATTGCTCAATGTTTTTAATAATGGAATATACCCCATGCTCTCTGTCAGTAAAACGACCAGGAACATTTGAAGCGGATCGCGTCCCCTGCAGTGATACCATTCATGGAGTAATATTGCCCTGACTTCCTCTTCGTTGAACAGGTTCATAACTGCAGTAGAAATAACGATACGTGGATGCCAAATCCCCATTGCCAAAGCAATAAATGCGTCATCTCTAACAACTATAATTTCTGTATTCCAATCCTGGTATACCTTGTTTAGGTATAACGTTTGCTGATGATCCGTATTATTTCTAAACGTCCGCATCCATTTCCAAGTCAAGAATAATTGCCTACCTGATCTGCCAACTAATCGCACCACTGTATACAAAATGACAAGATTAAATAAAACTTTAATGATGTCATGCCCCAAAGTGTCTTCCTGTATAGCGGTTAAGCAGTATTGTATTATATTCCAATTGAGTGGCACACCTAGTACTTGATGCGCGACATACCAACCCATTTGGATCAACACAAATGAGCCCGTGAGTAACATGATTAACAAAATCAGATTTGTTTTCACAGCCGATTTCATGATGAACTCCCGTGATTCATTTGGTTCAGTTTATCTTGAAGTTTAGAGATTAATTTAGGATCTGCATCATCCAATGCATCGATCATATGACCAACAACTAACTCTCCAAATTCGCGGATTAGTCCTTGTGTAACCTCTTTAGTTTGTTCTGATAAGAATTGTTCTTTGGTTTGTATAGGTTCAAAAAACGTTAATCTTGCTCTACCGCTACCCTTGGAAGTTTTTTTCAGCAGTCCTTTCTCAATCAATCGATTCATAACAGTCATTACGGTATTAAATGAGAGTGGTTCTTCTTCACTTACAATGGTTTGTACATCACGAATCGTTGTTTTTTTTGATGCCCATAGAATTTCCATAATTTTCGCTTCCAGCGGACCAAAGAATTGATTTAGACCTTGTTCATGCATGTTAAACTTTTTAATTTTCAATTTCCTCACCTCTGTAACTACAAATTGTAGTAACAATTAGTAGCACTGTCAATTGTAGAAGGCGAATTACTTATTTCGTTCTTGTCCATTTCTCTCCGCCGTTACTACTTTCATAAACAGAATAACGATCTGTTATAATAACGAGACGGTTGCTGTCTTGTTTAGATGCTTTAATACCAAGTGGAATTTCCCCATTCAATTCTATGTCCATCGCCGTCCATGTTTTCAAATCCATTGATTTTTGGAATCCGCTTTCCGTCATAGTAACTACTTCTTTGTTAGGCAAAGTTATGACTTGATAAACCGGATCATTGGTCAGTTTGTTTTCTTGAACAGTTCCATTTTGTATATCATACCGTACAAGTCCCGTTTCCGTTCCAGCCAAAATGGATGATGGCGATCCAGTCATCATTGTAATAGAATATGCACCGGCAGGTAAACTTGTTACATTCGTCCACGTGTTCCCGCCATCCCTCGTTTCATACAGGTTATCACCCTCACCTGCTAACAATGTAAATAGATGATTCGGATCATCCGGGTCCATCGTTAAATAATGGGCATCGGGCTCATCGGGTTTTGCTGCATTAGGGAGTCCGTTTTCAATTGTCTGCCAAGTTTCCCCACCATCAACGGAACGTTTGACAAATCCATGTCCTGATACAAATATCCTTGTTGGATCAAACGGATCAATTTCAAGCCCCATGATATCATTCGTACGGAGTTCTGGGAGTGTTCTTTGAAATATATCGTCTTTCAGCTCATAAACACCTGTATGTGTCCCTACCCAGACCGTATCATTACTAGGCGAGTAGCTAAATATATGTGGATGAGTGTTAGAGTCGGCATTCAGTGTATCAAGAGTGGTATCATTCGATTTTTTCACATTTCCCCAAATAGCAAAACCAATCAAGACAATCATAACCACAGAAAATAATGATCCGATACCTAACGATATTCCCTTCCTTTTTTTCTTTGATTTCTTATCCGTCATCATCATTCTCCTAACTTGAGTATAGAATAACTCCTATTATAGTTGGTAAATGTGTAGATTTTGTGAGCCTCATTCTCTCAGACCATTTAAGCCAAGGTTTAACCCATCAACTTAGAAAGTAAAAAATGAGAGGTCTACCCCTCAATTAACAACTAATTTATATCACGAGTCTAACTGAATTTTCATGTATAAAAACCGAGTGCCACAAGGCAAAAATATAAATGGTCCATATTTTTCTTGAGTTGTCGACTTTCCCATTACGGTGTTCCTTTAATAGACCAACAACATGATCTATTTGAATCCATTCTTCAATACCACTTATAATGATTTGTTCGATCATGATATCTCCGATAGATCCCATAAGCCATTTCTTTAAAGGTACTGGAAAACCTAGCTTGGGACGATTCAGTACATGATTAGGTACTATGTCCTCCATCGCTTTACGAAGTACATATTTCGTTGTTTTATTTGTTACACGGTATGATGATGGTATTTTACGAGCTATTTCAAACACTTCTTTGTCTAGAAATGGCACACGAACCTCTAAGGAATGTGCCATGCTCATTTTGTCAGCCTTCATTAGAATATCGCCAGGTAACCAGAAGTTAAGATCGATTAATTGCATTCTGCTAATATCATCAAGGTCTTTCGAAGTCTCATATATTTTACTGGTTAGTGCTGTTGTAGGTTCCCAATTCGTTTTCAAATTTACCATTGAAGACAAGACAAGTCTCTTTTCTTGTTCGTTAAAGATCTTAGCATTCCCCAAAAATCGTTCTTCTAAAGGAGTTAAGCCTCTTTTCAAATAGTTTTTGCCATAAAAATTGAACGGAATTTCGTCTATAAATTGCTTAATGTTCCGTTTTAGGTTCGTAGGAATCCACGATAATGGTTTAAGTGAGGAGGGCTCTCTATAAATACGATATCCTCCAAACAGCTCGTCTGCACCTTCACCTGATAATGCGACAGTAATATGCTCTCTTGCCACTTGGGAAAGTCGATAGATCGCAATTGCAGACGGATCTGCTATGGGCTCATCCATATGCCACACAGCCTTAATCGTATCCTCAAAAAAACGATCAACCGATATCACTTCATCAAAATGATCTATACCCAGTTCAGTTGCCGTCTTTTTAGCATATATATTTTCATTATGCTCGCCTTCAAATCCTACCGAGAAGGTTTTTACAGGCCCTCTCTTGCTAAGATAACTGGCAATCGATGTTGAGTCTATTCCCCCAGATAAAAAACTCCCAATCGGCACATCACTCTGGGTATGAAGATTCACAGATTCATTAAGTTTATACCGGATCTCTTCAATAAATGTTTCAATTGGCCGATGTTCCGGTTCGAACTTAGTTTCCCAATATGTTTGATTCTTTATATTTCCCCATTGATCGACAATCAAATAGTGACCCGGTTCAAGCTTTTTTATTCCAGCAAACATTGTATCTGGTTGGGGCACATATTGTAATGTTAGATAATGGAACAGACTTTTTGAGTTAACGGCGGGTTTCAGACCATCTAAAGAAAGGATACTTTTAATTTCGGAGCCAAAGGCAAATTGAGTGTTATCCGTATAGTAATAGAATGGTTTTATTCCGAAATGATCACGAGCAGCAAATAATTGTTTTTTCCTCCGATCCCATATTGCAAATCCAAACATTCCACGCAGTTTTTCTAAACAATGTTCCTGATACTCCTCATATAAATGTATGATGACTTCAGAATCTGTGTTCGTTTTAAACGTATGACCAAGGTCTTCAAGTTCTCTTTTTAATGATTGATAATTATAAATCTCACCGTTAAAAACTAGCCAAAGGCTCTGATCTTCGTTGGAAATAGGCTGGCTGCCGTGTTCCAAATCAAGGATCGACAAACGGGTAAATCCTAAAGCAATCCGATCTACCACCCTAATGCCCGTTTGATCGGGACCACGATGTTTGATTGCATCGGTCATTTTTCTAATTGCTACCGTCGTTGGCAGCGAATTGTTTTCAAACATCAAAAGCCCTGTAATCCCACACATAGAAAAAGTCTTCCCTTCCGGATTATTAACTACGCAGTGTAGTGTTTTTGATAAAAAAATTGATCCTTGTTTAAAAACATCAAGAAATCAATAATATATTATATACTACGAATTGTAGTTTATTTAATTTAACTAGTCAATTTTTCATTTTATGGTATTTCCATTGAAGATTAATGAATTATGTTAGATTAAATTCTTAACAAGATTTAATTCACCTGCGATACAAAAAAACAAACCCGTGGTTTTTACCAGGGCTTGTCTAATTACAAATAAGTACTAGTGCAATCCACTAACCATTTTTGTATAACTTTGTTTAGAGATTGTACGTCTTGCTGTAACGTATCGATCCTTATAGTATGATTCCGATAAATTACTAATCCTTACTCCTTTACTACTGGAAGAATGAGCAAATTGCCCATTACCGATATAAATCCCTGCATGAGATATACCAGCACCACTTGTATTAAAGAAGACCAAATCTCCAGGTTTGAGATTTTTCTTTGCAACTGGGGTACCTGTTTTTGCCTGAGCATTTGATGTCCGTGGCAGCTCCAAATTAAACTTATCAAAGATATACAAAATAAAACCAGAACAATCAAATCCACTCGATACAGAAGTTCCCCCCCACTTGTAAGGTGTACCAACAACTTGACTTACTTCTGTACGCAATTTGGATTGATCATCAGCAAACGCATTAGTCGCACCAGCTGACAAAATAACTGCAGACCCTATTAATGAAATCATGAATTTCTTCAAACACATGCTCTCCCTTCGGATGCCTACGGAGTTAGCTAAGGGTTCGGTAGAAGGCGCCCTTTATTCCTTTTCAATCAAGAATAATTCACCCGGAATGGTTCCCCCGTTTTCAAAAATGAAACTCGGCATTAAAAATTAATTTTTTGTAACCCTACATAATGTAGTACATTTTCGTGTATGTTGTCAATCCCATCCTCTAAATCCATCATTTTTTTTATTAAAAGTCGAGTTTCGTTCAAATTCACCCTATAAAGTACAAATATAAGGAGAAGTTCCGCTCTTATTGTATTATTCTTATATGAACACCGACTTCTTCTAAGTTAATTATTAAATACATTTTTGTAACCACTTCTTTTTCAGCATAAGCAGAAAAAACTGTTCCAGCAGACGTTGATCTGCTCTAACAGCTATCTCCAATTTATATATAATTTTAGTTATAACTTATAATCAATAAACCCTCCTTTCTCACAAGGAGGGTTATTGATTATTGAGTCTGTTCTACGCTGCCATTGCTCTACAAGCCTCTGCACATCTAAAACAAGCTTCTGCACATTCTTGACAGTGTTTTACATCATGCATTTTACATTCTGTGCCACATTCTTCACAAACGTCGGCACAGATACTACAGATCTCACGCGCATAAACACTGTTCGTTGACATTGCATGCGCAGCAAAAGCACAAATATCAGCACATTGTCGATCCAAACGAATACATTTTGTCATCATAGCTACATTCTCTTCATCAAGACAAGCGTTGTAACAATGATTACATACCATCATACAACGTATGCATTCCTCGATACACTTTTGGTATTGTTCATGTGACATAGTCAATATCTCCTTTCGAATTTACGATTCAAGAATTTAGGATGCACAACACTTTTTATTTGATTCAAAAAATCAAATAATGTAATCACCTCGCTTTACATACGATTTGTAACCTATTGTTAGGTTGACTATTATATAACCCGAAGTTATGTAGATTTTGTGAGGAAACTGGACAAATTTGAAAATGATGATTGTACATGAAGACTGAGCTTTGAATCCGTGATTACTTTACTCTTTTAGGTTTAAATTAGTATTAATGGGTAACAATACTACGTGATGTAGTCCTAACAATCTTTTCTTATTACGGCATTAGACTAAATAATCTTATGAAGAGGTGAATTCAATGTATAAAAACTCCAAAAAGAGCGTGAAACATCAATTCACGAACAATCATATGCCCAAACACGAAAGTGAGCAGCAGCATCAAGGGATGAAACACGACCATGACCATTCCGGATCACATCATAGTACCGGGCACCAACATAGCGGCGGGGATAAACATGCCGGTCATCATGTAGATGACTTTAAAAAACGCTTTTATATTTGTTTAATTATTACAATTCCAATCATGGCTCTTTCGCCAATGATTCAGATGTTCATTGGGGTACATTGGCGGTTTCCATATGACACCGTTTTACTGTTTCTACTCTCCACATTTGTCTTCTTTTATGGAGGTAAGCCTTTTCTAGTTGGTGCATATCGAGAACTAAATCAAAAGAGCCCTGGCATGATGACGTTAATATCACTTGCTATCGTTGTTGCTTACGTATATAGTTCATTAATTGTCATAGGATTGACGGATGTAGACTTCTTTTGGGAACTGGCAACCCTTATTGTCATTATGCTGCTAGGTCACTGGCTAGAAATGAAGTCTATTTTAGGTGCATCTAATGCCCTAGAAGAACTGGTCAAACTAATCCCTTCTGAAGCACATCTTATTATGGAAAATGGAGATATCAAAGAGGTAAGCGTGTCAGAATTAAGCCCAGAGCAAACGATTTTAATTAAACCAGGAGAGCGAATCCCTGTAGATGGAATCATTGTGAAAGGACAATCATCACTCGATGAATCCATGCTTACGGGGGAATCCGTCCCGGTCATCAAGAATCCTGGAGATAAACTCATTGGAGGAGCTGTCAACGGTGAAGGAGCATTAACCGTAACGGTTACCAATAGTGGTGAAAAGGGTTACTTATCCCAAGTTATTTCACTAGTTAAAGAAGCTCAAGAATCTAAATCTAAAACTCAAAACTTATCCGATCGTGCGGCAAAATGGTTATTTTATGTAGCTTTAGGTGCAGGCTTAATAACCCTACTCGTATGGCTCTCTTTGGGTTACGGCTTTAACTTCGCGATACAGCGAATGGTGACTGTGATGATTATTGCGTGTCCACACGCTTTGGGTTTGGCTGTACCTCTTGTTGTATCAACCACTACCTCGATAGCAGCGAAAAAAGGGTTATTGATACGAAACCGCACTGCTTTTGAAGAAGCTCGAAAATTGAACGCGGTCGTATTTGATAAAACCGGAACGCTTACTCAAGGTAAATTTGGAATTACCGATATTCTACCTGCATCGGGATATACAGAGACGGAAATTTTAACCCTCGTTGGTGCCCTTGAAGCTCAATCCGAACATCCTATCTCTAAAGGTGTAGTAGAAGAAGTGAAGAACCGTGAAATAAAAATACCAGAACCAGAGTCATTTGAAGCACTGACGGGGAAAGGTCTTAAGGGGAAAGTTAACGGTAAGGATGTTTTGGTTGTTAGCCCTGGCTTTATGGAGGATCAAAAAATAGATTATCCTATTTCGGAGTATAATAAGCTGGCATCACAAGGAAAAACGGTTGTCTTTGCCGTTGTAGATAACCAATATGCCGGTCTAATTGGCCTTGCAGATAAAGTCCGTGAAAGTGCAAAGAACGCTGTAGAAAATTTAAAATCATTAGGAATCAAATCCATGATGTTGACGGGGGATAACAAGAAAGTTGCCCAATGGGTTGGCGAAAGCTTGCATTTAGATGAGATACATGCAGAAGTCCTACCCCATCAAAAGGCTGATAAAATAACTGAAATTCAAAAAGAGGGTTATATGGTTGCCATGACCGGGGATGGAGTGAATGATGCTCCAGCCTTGGCGAAAGCAGATCTCGGCATTGCTATTGGCGCTGGAACGGATGTCGCAATTGAAACAGCAGATATTGTTCTTGTAAGAAGTGATCCTAATGATGTCGTTTCGATTCTCGACTTATCTAGGAAAGCTTACAATAAAATGATTCAAAATCTTTGGTGGGCCAGTGGTTATAATATTATTGCCATTCCACTTGCTGCCGGTATATTATATGGCGCTGGAATTGTCCTAGACCCTGCGATTGGAGCCATACTGATGTCTCTGAGTACTATTGTCGTAGCAATTAACGCCAAACTTCTTAGGGCATAGCCCAAGTGTGAAATATTTACTGCAAGAGGCTCATACGAGCCTCTTTTTTCTTTGGGCAAAGCGAGGCATCCCATTATTTCATGAACCCCCTAGCCTGCAGGCTGCTCGCAATGGGTTCTTCCGACAACAGTTCGCAAAGGATTTGGTTGATCGATTCTAACTTATCTTTATCGATTTTTCGAGATATCATCGTGTATAGTTCTTGTTCTACCAAAGTTACTCTTTTTGATTTTTCCACACCTTTATCGGATAAACGTAATATAACCGCTCTGGAATCTTTAGGGTGGGTATCACGAATAATGTATCCTTCCTGAACAAGCGTGTTAACGAGCCTTGATGGACTGCCACCTTCACATATTAACAGAAAGCCGAGCTCCTTCAATGAAAGTGGTCCTCTCTCTTCAAGAACCCGTAACACCTCAGCCTGTGATCCGGTAATACTTTCTTTACTCAATGCGGACTGCAACATACGTCCACCCTGTCTTTCGGCAGCAAGGATTAGATAACGTAATTGTTCAGCAAGTTCTATATTTTTTTTCAAGTTAATCACCATTCTCCGTAGCATACTTGATACGTAGAAATTATATCATACCATTACGCCTCGAAAGTAAAACTCCAGCGTCCGGATCATGGGTGGATAAGATTGGTGCACCACCATTTGTTTTTGACCATTCCCTAAGTTGGGTCATCGATGTTACAGCAGCCTTTTTATCATCTGCAACACCATCTACTACCTCTCGCTCGAATTGTGGTTGTGTGTAGATTGCATCCCCGGCTAAGCAAACCGGCAGTCTTCCATTTACCAACAACGATTGATGACCAAATGTATGCCCTGGAGTCGGAACAATCACAAGGGAACCATCCCCGATTAAGTCATATCCATTTATAAATGCACCTGCTTGATTCATCTTTTCATGATGAATAATTTGATATTTATAATCAGGATTATAAAATCTATGTTTTTGATATCCATGCATGAACGTTGCTCCAAAGCGTTGGCCATCTGCCCATTCACGCTCACTAATGACAAATTCCGATTTAGTTAATCGAGCAATCCCTCCAACATGATCTGAATGCAAGTGGCTTAGTATCACATATCTGACATCATCAGGAGAATATCCGAGGCGCAGGATCCCCTCAGTTACCGATTGTGATTCACGGATATTAAATTGACACATCTTCCGATATTGAGGAGCCCACCATGGGTAAAAATTCGGTTCATTAACTGACGGATCTTCTCCAGTATCAAAGAGTACCAGACCTTCCGGGTGTTCTATTAAATATGTATTAATGGGAAGCCACTCAGTCCACTTCCTGGAAGTAAGAATCCAGATCGAGCGATTGAATTTACTTCCTCCCACCTGCTGAGGGTGAACTCGAACTGCTCCGGTTTGTATTCGATGTATTCGAAATGTTGGCGTTTCCAATATCATACATCCTCTCAATTCAAATTAAATGACACGTCACCTTTTATTTGATAGATGACATGTCATTTAAAATCAACACAAACAAACAAAAAAATAAAGCCGGTCTAATGGTATTATCCCCTTTTAGTAGACAAGAGAAAAAAGACATCTGTTAAGATGGACTTAATCTTGCCTAACGAAGGGGATTTTTTCATGGCTAAAAAAGGACAAGCTTACCGACGGTACTCCTTGGAATTAAAATTGGAGGCGGCCCGGCTGGTCAACGAAGAACATATGAGTATTCGTGAAGTAGCAAAACGTTTAGATATTCAAAATAAATCTCAAGTACAAGTATGGGCGGCGAAAACGAAACGTGGAATGAGCCTAGAACCTGCCACATCCAAACGGGGACGCCCCAGAACGAAGTTTTCCAGTATGGAAGAAGAGATGGCATACTTGCGAGCGGAGATTGAATATTTAAAAAAGCAGTATCCAAATCTACACAAGGAGTGACGAGTAAAGCAGCTAGATTTCAGATCATAGAGGACTTGCGAGTACACCATCGTCTTGTTTGGCTCTTGAAGTTAGCCGCGGTTTCCCGTTCAGGCTATTACAAGTGGAGAAAAAGCTTGCAAGCGGCAAAAGAACGTAGACAAAAGCAGCATGAATTGGAATCGCATCTGCTTGCCATCCATCGCATTCATCCCTACTTTGGTTATCTTCGAATGACGGTAGCTTTACGGAGGGAAGGCATTAGGGTCAACCACAAAAAGGTGTACCGATTAATGAAACAATTAGGAATCTGTTCTGTCATTCGAAAGAAGCGTCGATTCTTTGGAAAACAAGCTTCCGTGGTGAATCCGAATCGGCTTCAGCGCCAGTTTAAGGCGGACACGCCACGAACTAAACTGGTCACAGATATTACTTATATTCGTGCTGGAGAACAATTTGTGTACCTGTCTGTCATTCAGGATTTATACAATAACGAGATTGTAGCTTGGCATCTTTCGGAACGAAATGACCTTGCTTTGGTTCATGAAACGCTGGATAGACTCCGTCAGCACGTGGATTTGAGTGGCGTAATCCTACACTCGGATCAAGGATTTCAATACACGTCAAAACCATTTAACCGTAAACTGAAACAACTCGGCATGCTAGGCAGTCACTCTAGGCGAGGAAATTGCCTGGACAATGCTTGTATCGAGTCTTTCTTCTCTCATTTAAAGACCGAGAAAATATACTTGAATAAGGCAGCAAACAAAGCGGAGGTTGAACAGCAAGTGAGCGAATACATTCTGTTCTACAACCAGAACCGATTCCAGAAAAAATTAAACGACCGTTCCCCGGTAGAATACCGGGAAACGGCCGCAGCTTAAATCATGTCTTTTTTGTACTGTCTACTTGACAGGGTTATGACCATAATGATCGGCTTTATTTGACGTTTATTTTATGATTTCACTTATTTCCTTTAAATTTTCCGCAAACCCGATAAAGACCTTATTATCTATGACAATCGTTGGAACGATTTGTTTCCCCGTTAAGTCTTTAACTTCCTCGGCATACTTTGCATTCTCTGCACAATTGTATTCTGTATAAGGCACATTTTGTTCAGTAAAGTATCGTTTTGCATAATTGCAGTCGCTACATGTCGGTATCGTATAGACTTTGATCGGTTCCGTCATCGTTCTCACTCCTTGTTTTCCTTAATTCGTTACTTCATAGCCCTTACTCCGGATAACTTCCTGAATATCGTTCAACTGTAATTTCGACTCATCATATTGAACGTGGACAGTACCTTCATCAAAATCGACTTTGCCTTCAACACCGATCTGATCAAGGGAGCCTTCTATAGATTTGACACAGGAACGACATGTCATTCCATCAACTTTTATTTTTGCTTCTTGCATTTTTTTCACCTCCTTTCACGTTTTTACTATGCGAGTTTTTGCAGTTGTTCGATCGTGACACGATCAATGAATCTGCTGAATTTTTCTTTTGCTTTTGCATTTGCTTTATAATAATCAATAATCGCTGTTATAACAGGTGCAAGGCGATCTTCTGTGAGTCCGGATATTAAAAGTTTGGCAATCCTAGTTTTAAGGCCCTTGGGCTCACCGCCGACGTAAATATCGAACTTATCCCGCATTTTTACGATGCCAATATCTTTGAGCAAAGGTTCACTCGTACCCAGGGCGCAACCCGCATAACCAATCTTCAAAGGTGTTGGTGTATTTATCCCCGATATAACTTCATTTAGGGCACGAGCCGTTTCTAACCCCGCTGTTTCTGCCCCTTTACAAAAATTGCAGACGATCAAACTTTTGGTAACAGAGCCTGCAGGATACACTTCAAGGCCAATTTTCTTTAATTCCTCTTCAATACGATCTTTCTGGTCAATAGGAATATCCATATAAAGTTGCCGGAACGGCGTCATTTCAATTTTGACGTCATCCCCCCCGATGCTCCCTATTTTGGAAAACTGCTCAGGAGTAAAGATATTTCCTCCTATTTGGATGCTGGGGCTAATCGCAATCCTCACTCTTTCTCCCATGACAACCTCCATTAAAAGAGATATTTATTATTGATTACGCACTTTTACACGTTGCAGCCGGAGCGCGTTGAGAACAACGGATACGGAGCTCAGTGCCATTGCAGCTCCTGCCACCCAAGGTGCCAATAAACCGATCGCTGCGATTGGAATTCCAAGTGTGTTGTAACCAAGAGCCCAGAATAAGTTTTGTTTAATATTACTCATCGTTTTGCGACTCATATAGATTGCATCCGGAATGCTGGAGAGATCTCCCCGCATGAGCGTTACATCTGCAGCTTCCATCGCTACATCTGTACCCGTTCCAATTGCCATCCCGATGTCAGCTGTCGCCAAAGCAGGCGCATCATTGATTCCATCACCTACCATAGCTACTGTCTTGCCTTGGGCTTGCAATTTCTTCACTTCTTCTGCTTTTCCTTCAGGCAAAACTTCTGCTCGAACATGATCAATGCCGACCTGCGCTGCAATAGCATTTGCCGTCCGTTCATTGTCGCCCGTAATCATAATCACTTGGATACCCATTTCTTTCAAACGGTGAACTGCTGCCTTTGATGTTTCTTTAATCGTATCCGCTACAGCAACCATACCTTCATATTGGTTATTGATCGCAACAAGCATGGCTGTTTTTCCGGCTTCCTCCAAGCGAGCCATCGTATCATATGCATGCTTAGCATCCACCCCATATTTGTCCATCAACCTGCGAGTACCGATAAGAAGTTGATTCCCTTCTACGACGGCCTTAATTCCAAATCCAGGGATGGCTTCAAAAGAATCTGTACCAGGCAACTCAATATTTTTATCCTGTATTCCTGCAACAATTGCTTCTGCTAAAGGGTGCTCCGAATTTTTCTCTGCTGCACCGACCAGCCGTAAAAATGTTGTCTCATCTCTATCGGATAAAACATCCGTGAGCTCTGGCTTACCTTTCGTAACCGTACCGGTCTTGTCAAGTATGATGGCGTCGATCTTATGGGTTTGTTCCAGATGCTCGCCACCTTTAAACAAAATGCCTAGTTCTGCAGCGCGACCGGATCCAGCCATAATCGATGTCGGCGTAGCTAAACCGAGTGCACATGGGCAAGCAATGACAAGAATTGCAATCGCTTTTTCTAATGCTTCTGCAAAATCGCCTGGGGTCACGAAGAAGTACCAAATCAAGAAGGCCACAACCGCTATGCCAACAACAATTGGGACAAAAATTCCTGAGATCACATCCGCCACCCGTTGAATCGGAGCTTTCGAGCCCTGTGCTTCTTCTACAACCTTAATGATCTGTGCAAGCGCTGTTTCCTTACCAACTTTTGTTGCTTTAATTCGCAACATGCCATTTTTGTTAATCGTTGCTCCGATGACCATGTCGCCTTCTCTTTTCTCAACTGGGAGACTCTCACCAGTTAACATGGATTCATCCACGGACGATAGACCTTCCAGCACCTGACCATCCACCGGCACCTTATCACCAGGACGTACAAGCACCACATCTCCTACAATTACCTCATCTACCGGAATGGAAAGCTCTTGACCGTCACGAACAACTAATGCCGTCTTGGCTTGCAATCCCATCAATGATTTAATGGCTTCAGAGGTTCGGCCTTTTGCTAGTGATTCAAATAATTTCCCTGTGATAACCAGTGTGATCAGAACTGCACTTGTTTCGAAGTACAGTGATGGTCCATGGTGCATGCCCGCGCCGTTAATGAACCATTCAATCGTAAGATACAAACTGTAAAAATATGCAGCTGAAGTCCCGAGCGATATCAATACGTCCATATTTGCGCTGCGATTACGTAGTGCTTTATAAGCACCTACATAAAAAGGTTTACCGATATAGAACTGAACAGGGGTCGCCAAGATCAACTGAAACCATGGATTCATGAAAATCTCTGGTGTATAAATCCATGAAGTGAATGAAAAATGAGCAACCATCGTCCATAAAAGCGGTAATGAAAGTAAGGCTGAGATAAGTAATTTCTGTTTCTGCTGGCGTAATTCTTTTTCACGACGATCACCTGTGTTCGCATGATCTTCTTTCGAAATTGCTTTATATCCAATTTGTTTAACCTTGTTTTGCATCTCGGTGATGGATACTTCTCCAGGTGAGTATTCTACCCGTGCTGTTTCCATTGCAAAGTTGACCGTAGCATTCGTAACGCCTGGCAGCTTGCTTAAGCTTTTCTCGATTCGATTCGCACATGCTGCACAGGTCATACCTTCCAGTTTAAATTGAGCAACTTCCTTAGCCGTACCGTAGCCCAATTTCTTAATTGTCTCTTCCAGAATGTCAGTATCAACTTTTGTTGGATCGTACGATATACTAGCTTTTTCGAGGGCGAAATTTACGTTAGCCGTATCCACACCCTCCAATTTATTTAATCCTTTTTCAATTCGATTGGCACACGCCGCACAAGTCATCCCAGTGATTTGCAAAGTTGATTGTTTTTTTTGGTTCGTTGCTACTGCTTCCATAAATGGTTCCCACCTTCACTTTACACATTGGATTTATTTTACGTCGTATCCCTGTTCTTCAATGGTTTCTTTAATTTGTTCAATCTTGATATGACTCTCGTCGAACGACACATCTACCGTATTGTTTTTGAGATCAACTTTTCCCTTCACACCAATTTCCTTGAGTGCCCCTTCAATCGTATTGACGCAATGCTGGCAGCTCATTCCTTCTACTTCTAATGTCATGTTTTTCATTTTCATCATTACATCCCTTCATTGGTTGTTTTTAATTGTTTAAATTATCTTTTTATTACTACATGTTACATCGTGATCTAACATTAATTGCCAATGTCATTTCTTGAACTTAGTATACCCCCGTACCCTATATTTAGTCAACACCTTTTTAATTTTATTTTTTATATTCCCCAGCCAATTAAAGATTGATAAGAAAAAAGCAGCATCACTGCTGCTTCTAAGAATTGTTATTTCATTAATTTGTTCATGGTCGTTAACAGCTCCGTTAATACTTCTGTATCGCCTTCTTGTATTCGATCGATAACACAACTTCTCATGTGATGTTCAAGCAAAAGCTTCCCGACGCCGTTTAGAGCTGATTGGACCGAGGCAATCTGATTTAATACATCGTCACAATAAGTGTCTTTATCAATTAAGCCCTTAATGCCTCTTACTTGCCCCTCGATCCGGTTCAAACGAGAAACTATGCTGTTTTTCACTTTATCTGAGTGATGGCTCTTACGCCCACAATCCTCAGTTGAACAGTGGCTAGATTGTACACTCGATTGATCTACCAGTTCCATGTTAATGCTCATTTAATCTCTCCTCCTTCATGTTAATATACTCTCCCACCCTATACAAAAATAAACGGTATTCACTTTGATAAGGAATTTGAAACTGAGATTGTTGCTGTGAAATTCCTAATACAATATTTACTTGATACTCCGAATATATAGCCCCCCACCCTATATTGTCAAGCAAAACCTGCACACCATTTTCTACACATAAAAAATTTATGCAAAAGGCCCTTCACTTTTTTTAAGATTTAAAAATGAATAACAAGTGAACGAATAAATTTTTCAAAATTTAAGAATCCTTAGACTGGGAGGTGTTCACACTGATAGATGGAATGATGATCGATCGTTCGATGATGATTTTGATGTGTGCTATGATGTGTATCGGGGCGCTTATCTTTATACTGATTGTTGGAGCGACCGTTTACGTTGTTGCTCGATTGCTGATGATGAAAAGCCGTGTTGTGGATCGCCCCTTGATGATGCTGAAAGAACGGTACGTTAGAGGCGAAATTAATGACGATGAATATTTGCGAATGAGAAAAGTCATCCATTACGTGAAATAAGGGAGCACCTGCCTGGATGAAATTTTGTATCTAATCGCTCTTGTTGCAGGGTTTGACGGGGCATTTGGGTTATGGAGATATTTCTGATGAGACAAGAATGCGTTCATCCGGATATTGCTCATAAAGATCATTAACTATTATATGATCCTTGCCTTCCAGTTCTTCATTCCAACGCTTGTTGATTTTTGAATGCTGAATTTAGGGATGAGCAATAAGCACAAGAGAATTTTCATTGGGATCCCCTTCTCTCCTCATGTTGCATTTTAACTAGCCATTACTCCGCATAAGGAACAATTGTATTCTTCTGAATATGTTTCACAGCATACTTTGCATCCGAACCAACACCGCGGAGGGTCGCTGAGGCAAAGGATCGCTGCCCGGATAGGCCCACAAAGTATAAACCGAGTACAACCGTACTGACGCCGCGGTCTTGTAATGGATCTCCCTTAGCATCTAGCCCTCCCAGGTCCTTAATAAAGGAAAGATTGGAATGAAACCCAGTTGCAAAAATAACGCTATCCACCTTCTCTTTAGAACCATCTGGCCAAATCACCCCATCTTCATAAAACGAAGTAAACATGATCTTTTGCTTTGGGTTGCCATCCTTCAACCTTTGTTTGTACCCATCCAGGTCCATAACGGAAGATGCGTTGGCTAATGACTTCCCTATCCGCCAGTGGGAATCGATACCGGTGATAATAAACCAAAAATGAATGTCCTTTCCTAGAAAACGCTGCGGCACAAGCGAGACCTGCTCGCGAACAGCTAACGTGGTATGGGCTTTATCTGCTAACTCCATCGCGATTTGTACAGCTGAGTTTCCCCTGCCGACAACGATAACAGATTGATCCCTGAAGGCATCAGGTGTCTTATACACCGCGGAATGTATGATTGTACCTTTGAAATCTTCTTGTCCAGGTATCGATGGAATATATGGCTTGTTAAAAGAACCGGTAGCGCAAATCACGTTGCGTGCAGTATAGGTTTCTCCCGAAGTCGTACGAACTTGAAAAACACCTGATTCTTTAGAAACTTGCTCAACACGTTGATGAAAGGCAATCGGTAACTGAAAGTGAGACGCATAGTTTTTTAGGTATTGAACAACCTCATCTCGATTAGGATATCGGTCACCTGGAGACGGTATGGATAGTCCCGGTAAGGATGAATATTTAGCCGGCGAAAACAGCTTTAAACTATCGTAGTAATTCGGCCACGACCCTGCAGCTTCCCCACTTGCTTCCAAAATTAAAAAGGATAAACCTCTTTGTTTCAGGTGATACCCTGATGCTAATCCCGATTGCCCGCCACCAATGACTAGGACATCTAAAACATGATTCATTGTCATTCTCTCCTCTCACGTTATGTATGATTATCAACATCAATTAGGATTTCATTTTTTCGATTCCTCTTCTTCACTCGAAGCAATACGAATCCACACAATACTAACAATAGAGCAGCTCCAACATTCAAGAAGGTATCTCCAATTACAGAGAGCAATGTGAAACCCAGAAATGGACCTAGCGCAGCACCTATATCAACCGTCATGGAATACGAAGATACGACGTAATGTTTATTGGATGAATCAGCTGCATATTGAGCGGCATCAGCATCTAATAATGTAGTTACGATTGAAGATACGAGAAGTAATAAGATCAGCGTTGAGAGCCACACAACAGTTTGGAGATGGAATGCGATGATAACAAAAAGAATACCCACCGCCATGATACTTCCCGTTAACCATTCTGTTCTCGACTGCCTGATATCACTAAACCTTCCAACCCAATAACCAAGGAAAGGATCCGCAGCTAATTTGAGGGTGAGTAATATTCCTGTTAACGTTGCAGCACTAATCGAACTTAATAAAGATAAAGCACTAAAATCCCGCATTTCTATCCAGTAGCTTAGTGTCGATTTCACGTACCCTTGGAATAATAAAGAAATCACAAATCCGGTTAGTAGAAGTACAATGAAACGTCGATCCTTAACCATGAACAGCAGTGCTTTCGAATTTTTGTTCTCTACATGCTGCACTACACCTCGACTGCTTGTTTTGATAGCTAACAAAAGCGGAAAAGTTAAAGCACTGAGGATCGCGAAACCGATTAACACCGACGAAGTATCAAAGCTTTCAGATAATAAGGAACCTACAACCATTCCGATAACGACACCAGCACCGGCAATCCCATTAAACAAACCTGTTAGTTTCCCTGGCTGCTTGCTCTCCGTAACAGCTTCAACCACTAATAACTGCCCGGCTTGCTTAATGAAAGCCCATGCCACTCCCCACACACATCTAGCGATCAAGAGCGCGATAAATTCATTAAAGTAACCATAAGCAAATGTAGAAACGATCGTTAGGCAGATGGCGATGAATAGACCATTTCGAACCGGATATCGTGTATAGAACCAGCCAATGAGTGGATGTATCGGTATACGAACAAACCGATTGATCGATAATAAAACCCCAATCTGCCAAAGGGCTGTTAACCCGAATTCCTCACTGTTTACCGGCAACACGGCATATAACATGGCGTCTCCAAATAAACTA
Organism: Sporisorium sorghi; assembly: GCA_023212695.1. Classification (NCBI taxonomy): domain Eukaryota; kingdom Fungi; phylum Basidiomycota; class Ustilaginomycetes; order Ustilaginales; family Ustilaginaceae; genus Sporisorium; species Sporisorium sorghi. Next base: position 23,037 of record JALCCG010000028.1, on the reverse strand, counting down.
ACTGCTGTGATGAAGGCGGCAATGATCATGTTTTTCTCAGCCGTGCTCCGAATCATAATCAACCTCCAAATTATTTGTAAATTACAAGTAATAACTCATATAATAGGCCCCTTAGTTCACTTCCATGTGCATAATAATTAAAACCAGTCGCATTACATGTATCAAGCCTTAGATCAGTTATAACTCGAATATTTGTATTTTGCAAGTTTTTATTTTAAAATGAGTCCATTTTAAATAGCCACCTGTTCTACTGGTGGCTATCACGTATTATGCATTACATACATCTAGCACGATCCGTTATTTTGAATTTTCATTAAACATTCCGACCAAGTTAGGCATTTGCAGTTTAAGCCGTTATCTAGAATCTTTATCATGGAATTAATTAGTTTCTTCTTTTCCTCAAGTTGAGAGCGTTTCAACTTCGCCATGTGCTCCCATCGATCTGAAAGTGAATCATCCACTTCAAAACCTTCTAATAAAATGATAATTTCCTGTATCTTAAATCCTGTCTCCTGAGCGACTTTAATAAAACTTATACGGTCAAGTAGGCTCTCATCATAGCGGCGTTGGCCGCTTCTCCGTTCAGGAGCAGGCAGCAAACCGACCGATTCATAATAGCGCAAAGTTGATGCATTCATACCAGCCTTTGCCGCCAACTGACCAATGCTAAGCTTTGTCATTAAATCCCCCCTTGACTTAAAGTTACCTTTAAGTTTTATGATTTAATTATAACTCATTCTGGATAGTGAATTAATAAAATCTTAGGCTAACACGAAACTTAACTCGAGGGTGGAGCAGCCTAGAGCATTGCACATTTTTGAACCTTATGAGTAGCTGTGTGTTAGCTCTCCTTTTTGAAATATCGGTGCAGTTATTTCATCACCGCCGCCATAAGGGCAACTAAATCAATTCGTATAAAAGAAGCAGTTGTAATTCTTATGCTAATTGAAAGGGGCAAATAATATGACTAAAGAAATACCTATTTCATGTTGCTATACAGTCTTTACAAAGGAGGAACGATTTGAATACAAAAATATTTGGAGAGGATTAGAACTAAGAAGGATCAGTATTACGGAGATTGAAAAAGGATACCAACACCTATTCCCTGGTGATTCAGAAACACTACGGCTTTTGAATGAATGGATTGGCTTGGAGAGAAGATGCTGTCCTTTTTTAACTTTTACGGTGATCACAAACAATGAAGATAAAACGATCAAGCTTCAATTAACTGGGAACGAGGAAGTAAAAGCATTCTTACGAAATGAAATTGACGAAAATATAAATGTACTTACTACGTAAAGCCAAAAAACGAATAGCGCCTGTTAACCCTATTCCTCATTACCGATCGTCTTTGTTGAGCTTTTAATTCTTGACTAGTCAGAGTAGACATGATACTTTCGCCTTTAATATAGGCATCAAGAACAGTTGTGAAGTTTAACGTTATTTTGTTGCGATAATCAAGCACAAGTGAAATGAGGATTGAAATGGTCTCAAGAGAACAGTTAGAAAGGAATCAAGTATGGCTTTATGCTCTGGTATTAATTCTTGCTACTGGCATTGGGTTATTTTGGCCTGAAACAAGCGCAAGTTTTGATCATGTGATTTCAATTGTACTTACCATATTAATGTACGGAATGTTTACGCAAATCCCTTTTTTCCGCTTAAAAGAAGCACTATCAAATCGACAGTTTATTTACGCACTACTTATGATGAATTATATAGTTGTACCTATCCTAGTCTGGGGATTAACACGGTTTCTTCCTGCTGATCCCTCTTTGCTATTGGGTGTATTTCTTGTTTTGCTTACTCCGTGTATTGACTATGTCATTGTCTTCACACACCTTGGTCGTGGGAACGAGAAGCTTGTTTTAGTTTCAACCCCCTTACTCTTTGTTACCCAAATGCTTTTATTGCCTATTTATCTATGGCTTTTTATGGGCACACAGGCAGCCGAAATTGTGAGTGTTGGACCGTTTCTCGAAGCATTCCTAGGTCTTATTGTAGTTCCTTTAGTACTTGCACTGCTTACACAATGGTGGGCAAGAAAACAGCAAACGGGAGAACGTTTTCTTGATGCTACAGCATGGCTCCCTGTGCCTTTTATGGCACTGACTCTTTTTGTTGTTGTTGCATCGCAAATCAGTAAACTATACACTTCATTTGACATTATTAGCCAAGTGATTCCAGTCTATGTAGTATATATGGTCATTACTCCAATGATCGCTCGTATCGTTTCTCGTATATTCCGATTGGATACCGGAGCAGGACGGGCACTTATTTTTAGCGCGGGGACGCGTAACTCACTAGTTGTTCTTCCTTTTGCTTTAGCTCTACCTGAGCCTCTGAACGGGTTAGTGGCAGCAGTAATCGTAACTCAGACAATAGTAGAACTTATTGGGGAATTGATTTATATTCATCTTGTTCCAAAGGTCCTTTTACGAGAAAGCGATGAAAAGAAGTTTACAAAATAGCTATGGTCTCACCCTTGCGCTCATTCAAATCACATAAGGAGTGTTGTTAAAATGGATTGCTGCAACTCATCCAACCATATAGTAGCCGTTAGAACTGATTGTCCTTCCTGTAGGGAAAAGGGTAAGAGCGTACAGCTCATTACGCTTAAATCATTGTTAAAGGCTTCTGCTCTTGAAAACATTGAGCCTAAGAACTCTTTCCTTTTTTGCTCAAGCTCTACTTGTCCTACTGTCTATTTCAGCACCGACCATTCGCAAACATTCGTTGTAAGCGACCTGAAGGTACCTGTGTACCAAAAGAACCCGAGTATGAATGTGCCCGTGTGTTACTGCTTCGATTGGACTAGGGATCGACTTCTTCAAGCGGCGGGTACCGACGAACAACCTACCAAACAAATTAAATCACATGTTCAGGCGGGTCGTTGTGGTTGCGAGGTAAACAACCCCCAAGGTTCTTGCTGTCTAGGAAACGTGAACATTTATATAGGGAGTCTTTCAGGAAGTAATCCTCGCTAAGTATAAAAACTGTTTTCGCAGGTTATTTCTTTATAAGTTAACAGCCCTTCCTGATAACAACTTCATAAAAGATCTACTCTCACCATGTTCATTCAATGCATTATCTTTTATAAGGAGGGACTTCCCAGTCCCATCCCTTTAGAAGATATTAAGAAACCTCATAACCGTAGTATTTTATTTATTTCTTCATCCCAGCCCACTTATTTGATCTGCGTGTAGAATCTAAAGTCCTCATTCTTGAAACTATGCTTCAAATATCTTTTCGAGGGATTCTCTTTGGGTCGGCTTTATTTGAATAATGTTGCGAATGCTCTGGGCCTTTTCCTCAGCTTCGGCAATGGTTTGGGCCTCTCCTAGGGCTAGCAAGGTTCCAATGGCAACGGTTCCTGTCCTTCCTTTACCTCCCCCACAATGAAAAGCAACTTTTTGGCCATTGTGATAGGCACTAACTACTTCATCGATCGCCTTTTTAAATAAAACTTCCTCGCTCTCCGTTGCATTGTCGCCCAAGGGGATCTTAATCCATTTCACGTTGGCATCTGTTGATGCGCACTCCGTGGCTTCTTCTCGAAGGTCCACCACGACTTGGACACCTTCTTGTTTTACCATTTCTTCGACATCAGCGGCTCCGCCCATATAGATCTTATCTTCATGTAGTGCATGGTATTTCTTCTCCATGTTCTTCGTTGCCTCCTATTTTCGAATTAGCAGCAGCTGCTACTGCCGCCACTGACGATTAATGCAGGACCTTCTTCATCTAGGTCAATATCCAATATAACATTCCGTACGAGGTCCGCAATCGTTGGATCGAAAGCCACTTCTATATGATTTATACGCTCGACAATGTCATTTTCCTGAGCTTTATCCAGCGTCAGCTGATAACTTGGTCCGCAACACCCAGCACCTGCATTAAAGAATCTTAACGTTGTTGTCTCAGCTTCTTTCATCATCTCTTCGATGTATGCTTTAGCCTCATCCGTAATGATCATGATGATCACTCCTTATAAGTAGAATCTTACCTGTCATTACTTCTCCGTCAGTTTTTTGAGCCGATCGTATCCCTTAATCTCCTCCGGTTCCCACGGAATAATCACGCTGTGGTTTGCCGATGCTTCTTTGATTTGTGAGATCCATTGTGCCTCCGAACTCGCTCGGCCTTGTAACACCGGATCCGTTGTCTGCGTTGCAGCGAAGCTCTGATTGATCGCCCACCATTTTGTAGGGATATTTGCTCGCTTCAAGTCCTCGTTCAATCGGGAAGCCTCGTAAAAAGGCGTGGCCTCTGCCAGAGTAACTATAACTACGCTGGTCTCCTCAGGATTTCGCAGGCGCGGCAGAAGATGCTTCACCGAATTAGGAATCTCTCCAGAAGAACGTTCAATTTCCTTATGGTACTCTTGAGTTGCGTCCAAAAGCAGCAGCGTATGTCCGGTTGGAGCCGTATCAATCACGACAATCTCATCCTGTGAACGCTCAACCAAGTCTGCAAAAGCTCTGAAGACAGCAATCTCCTCTGTACAAGGAGATCGTAAGTCTTCTTCCAAATAAGCAAGACCATCTTCATCTAAGGAATCGGCATTTTGGCTCAATACTTCATTACGGTACTTTTCCAGTTCGACTCTTGGGTCGACTCGACTCACCGATAAATGTTTGTTTCCTTCCTCATCTAAAATGTGGTTAAGATGTGCGGCAGGATCGGTTGTACTCAGATGTACTCGATGCCCCTGTTCAGCTAAGCCAACCGCAATAGCTGATGCGATGGTTGTCTTTCCGACACCCCCTTTTCCCATCGTAAATACAATACGTACTCCGGATGATGCTATATCACGAATGAGAGTGCTTAATGGTGGTGCTGAAATCTGTTCCACGTTTTCAGAGCTTAATGATTGTTCTATGAGTGAAAATAGTTGACGCAAATGGGTTAGTCCCGTTAGGTTATATGGAACTAAAGGTATCTCATAATGGAGAATGGTCTTTAGGTTCTCCGGCATCGCATCTAACGCGATTTGTTGGCGTTTATAGAATGCTTCTGAAATGGGATCCGGGTTTGAATGAAGAACAAAAGTGCCGTTCATAACAAGAATCTGATTATTCATTCCCGTCTCTCTTAATTCGGATGAAGCACGGGCAGCCTCCAACAGCGGTGAACGATCTGGACGCGTCACCAACACGAGTGTTGTTTGTTGTTCGTCATTCAGCGTTGCCAGTGCGTTGCTATATAGTTCCTTCTTCGACTCCAATCCTGCTAATGGACCTAAGCATGAAGCACCGTGTGTACTTTCATCTAAAAATCCGCTCCAAGCGGTAGGAAGTTGCAACAACCGAAGCGTATGCCCCGTTGGCGCTGTGTCAAAAAGAATATGGTCAAAGCCGGCTTTCAGCTCTTGATTGGTCAAAAGGGTGGAGAACTCATTGAAGGCGGCAATTTCAACCGTACAAGCACCTGAAAGTTGTTCCTCCATCGAAGCAATCACGGTATCCGGAAGTTTGCCGCGGTACGGATCAACGACCTGTGCTTTATATTTACTTGCTGCCGTCTCCGGATCTAAATTGGCGACATACAGGTTAGGCGCTCCTTGAATCTGAACAGGATGATTGGATAACGTCATACCGAAAACGTCTTGCAGATTCGACGCCGGGTCTGTGCTGACTAGCAAAACTCGCTTACCCGCATCTGCAAGGGATATGGCTGTCGCGCTCGCGGTAGAGGTCTTTCCTACTCCGCCTTTGCCCGTAAAAAAGAGATACGGCGTTAGTGGAATATCATTTGGATGAAATGATCTACTCATCATTGTGCACCTACTTCCTTCTGTCATTGCTTCGTTTTGAGCTCAATACGCAACTTCGGTTTTTTCACCAAGTCCGTCTCTGCCAATCCAGTCCAAGCACACCATTCCTCCATTGAGGGATAGCCTTGGATTTTCGTTACCTGACCGTTTAACAAAACTACCGGCAAAACTTCCGGACCTTGTTCAGTAAGCAGCTGATTGACAACACGTTTCGTAAGAAATGCATCTGGCTCACTTGCTAGGTTATAACGAGCAACATCGATGTCCTTGCTTTTTAGATTGTGGACAACGGTTGATACGCGAATCAATTCAGGGTCCACGCTTGGCCCACATACTCCTGTAGAACAACACATGGCCGGATCATAAATTTCAATGGATATCATGGTCGTTTCCCTCCTGTAATAAAGGAAGCCGAGAAAAGTTCCCGGCTCCTACGTTCTATTTGATTACTCGCCGGTTTCAGCGAACTTTTGAATACGCTCGCCGATTTGATCGCGAACGCGCTGAAAAACAGCCCATTTTTCTTCGTCGGTACCCTGAGCCTTGGCAGGATCGTCAAATCCCCAGTGCTCGCGGCGAACATGAGGAGGTGTCATCGGACAACGATCGGCAGCATCACCGCATAGGGTGACCACCAAATCGGATTGATTCAACAACACCGGATCAATGATATCCGAAGTTTGGTTCGAAATATCGATCCCTACCTCGTTCATTGCTTTGACCGCATTCGGGTTTAGGCCATGAGCTTCGATGCCGGCGCTGTAGACATTCCAATCATCACCCAGATGTTTTTTGGCCCAACCTTCCGCCATTTGGCTGCGGCAAGAGTTGCCTGTGCACAAGAAGTAAAGTGTCTTTTTTTCCATAATCGTTTCTCTCCCTTATCACTTGAATTAAAGTATGGTTAGCCAGATATATAATCCTAAAAGGGTTATAAATAACGTTGGGATGGTCAATATAATCCCTGTCTTAAAGTAAGTCCCCCAGCTGATCTTCACGCCTTTGGTCGAAAGGACATGCAGCCAAAGCAAGGTGGCTAGTGAACCAATCGGTGTAATTTTGGGACCTAAATCGGAACCAATCACATTCGCATAAATTAAGGCCTCTTTAATGGCAGCCGACGTGTTTGTCGCATCGATGGCGAGTGCATCAATCATGACGGTCGGCATATTGTTCATGATGGAAGAAATAATCGCAGCAATGAAGCCCATCCCCATGGTTGCAGCAAACAGACCTTGATCCGCTACGCTCTGTATGACACTTGCCAAAAGGTCCGTAAGACCGGCGTTACGTAAGCCATAGACCACAACATACATACCGATCGAGAAAAATACGATGGCCCACGGAGCCCCTTTGAGTACTTCTTTGGTTTGCACAGCCGGACTTTTTCTCGCCATCAGCAGGAAGAATATCGCGATAACGCCAGCTACGATCGAAACGGGGATACCCACAAATTCACACACAAAGTAACCGATCAGCAGCACACTTAATACGATCCATGATAAACGGAACATCTTAGGATCTTGTATTGCCGTTGAGGGTTGTTTAAGCTGCGTCCCATCGAACTTACGCGGGATGCTCTTGCGGAAAAACAAATAAAGCACAAAGATACTGGCTACTAAAGAGAACAGATTGGGAACCAACATGCGACTGGCGTATTCGATAAACGTAATGCCGAAGAAATCGGCCGATACGATATTCACCAGGTTGCTGACTACAAGTGGCAGCGAAGTTGTGTCCGCAATAAAACCACTTGCGATGATAAAAGGGAATACCTTCTTCTCGTCAAAATTCAGCGCTCGTACCATGGCAAGCACAATCGGAGTTAAGATTAGAGCCGCACCGTCGTTTGCGAAAAAAGCAGCGACAACAGCTCCAAGAACGGATACATACACAAACATCCGGATACCGTTTCCTCGAGCTGCATTCGCCATATGTAAGGCGGCCCACTCGAACAAACCGATTTTATCCAAGATCAATGAAATGATAATGATCGCGACAAAGGCGAGCGTTGCATTCCATACGATTTGGGTGACATCCCATACATCCTGAAAGTCAACGACTCCAACGAGCAGTGCAAGTACAGCACCACCGCAGGCAGACCATCCAATGGATAGATTTTTAGGCTGCCAAATGACAAAAACTAAGGTAACAAGAAAAATGATGCTAGCCAGGACAACAGAAACCAATGTTCAAACCTCCAATTATGCGATGACTTAAGTACAGCAAGAATCAATATATAACTATATGCTTATATAAAAAACAGAGATCATTTTTAGCATCACTCAACCATTTGCTAAATATTCCTGTTAATCACAAGCACAGTTAACTTCCTTATTCATGGATGAGAGTACTTCTTGAGCACTTGGCATCTCATTTAACACGGCTTGGATATATGGCTTATCATCAACATTCAAGGAATAAAAAACCCATTGGCCACGACGGGCTTCATTTACAATCCCCTGAGACTTAAGCTTTCTTAAGTGCTGGCTAATCGCTGGCTGGGACATGTCGAAAATATCAACGAATTCGCAAACACACCATTCTTTTTGTTTAAGAAGCGTTAACATAGTAAGCCTTGTTTTATCTCCAAGCAGTTTTAGCTTTTCGGCAATTTCGTTCATTTGCTCCAATATGATTCACCCCATTCTTGTAAGTTAAATCATAACCATATAATTTAATGCTTATATATTAATCGAAAGAGCGCTTGATTTCAAGTGTGTAGACGCAACTTCCAAAAATTTCCCATTAAGCAACACCACATCCTACTTGCAGTGGGGATGGCTTGAACGATACTTCGGTTCTTACCGCAAGTAGGTTTTCTACGAATGTGGTTATAAAATCTTTATGCATTATCGCTTATATCAGCAAATTATATATCCGAATCCCGCCCTCTCTTGGGGGGGCAGGTCTCCCCCCGCCCTTCTTTCATCATCACCTTGTGTCAATCACAATTCAATTCATTTGATTTGTCTAAGCATCCTGGTTTACTGCGACACCTTCCCCGATGGAATCAACTTACACAGCCGTAATCGAACTAACCAAACAGTAAATCCAGAATCTTTTCATTTGCCTTTCTATTCTTTCCGATGTAAGGGTAGCAGTGGATATGAATCGCTGGATTGAAGTTGATTTCTATAATGCTGTAATTGGTATCGGTTGCTTCTTCCTCTAAGGAATCAATCATCATATCCACACCACATATAGTCGCTCCTGCAGCTTTAGCTGATTGAATGGCAAGTTCCTTATAGCTGTTTGGCATTTCATCCGTAAAATCGATACTGTCTCCACCTGTACTAATGTTCGAATTTTCTCTTAGATAGATAACTTCCCCTAGCTGGGGTATATCGTTCCAACTCATACCTCGGTTCTTCAAAAACATCTCTTCTGCTTCCCCTAACTGAATTTTCTCAAGGGGAGTCTTATACCCTTTACCTCGAAGTGGGTCTTTATTCTTCTCATGAACAAGCTGTTCGATCGTGTGGATACCGTCACCGACGACATTTGCAGGGACACGATGCAGTACCCCTACAACCTGATCCCCCATGACCAGAAAGCGATATTCCTTTCCTGTCATAAATTCTTCAAGAAGAACCGTTTGATCATGCGAAAAGGCGATTTCAAACGCTTTTTTCATATCCTCTCTCGAATAATCTTGATTGAAGATCGTAATGCCCAACCCAAAATTGGTTGATTTGGGCTTTATCACAATGGGAGTACCGCGATATGTTTCATAGGTGGACATTGCTTCATCCAAGCTCTGAAACGCTTCCCCTGACGGTACACGAATTCCATGTTGTTTGAGAACTTCTTTCGTAACCACCTTATTTTCCATAATTAACACCGTACTATAGGAATCCAAGGAAGTTTTCGTTGCTTGCTTCACATACTCTTGATGATTACCTTTTGATAGTAATACAAAATTCTCATCCCGATCCATCCACTTAAAGCGTATGCCTCGTTTCACCGCTGCCTTTAAGAGAAGTTGAGTTGATAATTCGAGATCCTCATACCCTGCAAAACGGTATCCATTTTGAATACTGTTCTGAGCGTATGTTTTCGCTTTTTCCAAATGGTATGTCAGATAGGATGATTTTTGAATCTCGGACTTCACTCTAGATGCAACATTCAACTCAGTATGAAGAATCTTTTGCTTTTCACTGTCCAGAATGTGCTGATAATCCTCATTCTTAGGAAATAAAAGCTGCACCATATCCTTCATCTCATCGATAACAGCGAGTGCCATTTCCTCCATCGTGAAATGACTATATTCAGGCTCGTTTAAATAGCCTTTTATACCCTCCATAATCACCTGATCTTGGTTTACATCAGCTATCCTTTGGTCTTCCTCATGGAAGGATTCATCTACTTTAAGCAGCATAAAGAGAATAAACAAATGTATAAAGTGCATCATTTCTTTACTTATTCCAATCTTATGAAGTGGATTAATATCCATAAATCGAAGCTCTAAGTATGCTACTCCATCTTCCACAAGCTCTTGGCACGGATTGATCCCCTTAGCGGTTTTTAAGCGAACGGGGCTGTAAAATTCCTTTACGCTCAGTAATTCATTCTGTTGAATCAGCCTGTTTAAGTCATGAACATACTCTTTGGCCGAATGAAAAGAAACATAATACGATTTTTCGTTCCGATAGCCACACATACTGTTCCGAAGTGAGTTCATAATCGGAAAATAATAACTTTTATTATCATGGGAATCCGCCAAGTTAACACATTGCTCAATATAGGTATTATCAAAAACAGGACTTGCTCCTGTTAGATAAATGAGCAGCCATCGATACCTCATCAAGTTACGGGCTACTTTAAAATAAATCGCATCTTTGAACTCCTTAAAGTCTTTATGCCGTCCCTGGGTATCATATAGCTTTGTAAGAAATTTCTCATCAAACGAGAAATTATAATGAATTCCGCTTAACAATTGTCTTTTACGACCATACTTATCCGCCAATTCATTTCGATAGTCGTCTGCGATGGGATCGCTCATTTTGGCAATAGGTATTTCATTCTCTTCAGGAAGCATGGGAGGATTGCTACTAGGCCACAAATACTCTCCTTCCAATTCCACAGAAACAATGTCTTGCAAGGCTTCCATGAAATGATAAGTCTCTTCAATCGACTTGAAGGCTGGAGTGATCATCTCAATTTGACTTTCTGAGAAATCAGTTTGAATATAAGGGTTTTCCGTCTTGCTTCCAAAAGCCTTTGGGTGAGGTGTCAGTGCAAGCTTTCCATCTTGATCGACCCGTACATTTTCTTTTTCTAAACCGAAATGACCTCGAAGCAGATCATTTTGAAGTGCATGGTCTATTACAACCTCTATAAGTTCACGATTCAACAATTTCATGTTTATGACCGTCCTTTATCCTTGTTCATTAAGAAGTGGCAAACGATTTATGAATACTGCGCAAAGACTTTCTAAACCAGATGACCAAAATGATACCCTTAAAAACACTACTTAGCGCAATCGACATCCACACCCCATTTAAACCAAACGGTTCAGATAAGAGCAAAGCCAAGGGTATTCTTAGCGCCGTAAATAAAATGCTGAAGATCGGCGGAATATGTGTTTTACCAATACCGTTAAACGCACCTACGGTCATCAGTTCCATGCACATAAATAATTGGGAGAAGCCGATAATTCGCATATAATCTTCTCCGAGCTTCATACTCGTATCATCAGATAGAAACAGCGAAAAGAGTTGCTGAGGGAACAAAATGAATATGAGCGAAATGAAAGTGCCAAATATGGAGGTCAACAGCAACGCTTTTCGATAACCCTGCTGAATTCGATCCAATCGACGTGCTCCGTAATTTTGTCCAAAAAAGGCCGCGATAGCCCCTTGTAGACCACCGATCGTCATATAGGAGATCGATTCAATTTGAATGCCAACTTTTTGAACCGCAATGGCATCAGCCCCCCACCTTACAATAATTTTAGCAATAATGATCGAAATGATCGTAAAGGTGACCCGTTGAATCGTAATCGGAACTCCCAATCGGATAACTTCTTTCATGAGACGATTGTTCCAGACCGATTGCTTAGAGATCATTTCTAAGTTTTTCGTTTTCATGATAAACAGCAAAGTTACTAATACATTGGCCGTTAATGTAGCAATAGCGGCCCCTGCAACTCCCCAACCTTCAAAACTGCCAACTCCATAGATTAGAAATGGATCAAGAATAATATTTAAAATGAGACCCATTGAAAAAATATAAAATGGTTGTTTACTGTTTCCCATCGCATTCAAAATGGTTGCATATAAGGTGTTCAGAATTGAAAATAGGGTACCTACTATCGAAATCAATAGAAATTGCTTCGCCATCTGCTCAACTTTTTCACTTCCCAGATCGAAGAAACCGATCAGCTGGTCCTGGGTCAATATGATAAAAACCATGTAGAGCAGCCCTAATACAATAGACATGATAAATCCGTTTTTTACATAAGACTTAGCTTGTTCTCCCTGACCGGCCCCCATACAATGTGAGACCTTGATGCCAGTACCAATCGTTATCATGGTCGATAACGCAATCGCTAAATTAATGAAGAAGCTTGCTGTGCCAATTGCAGCAACCGGTCCACTTCCTAGTCCTCCAACCCAAATCATATCCACAAGACCGTAGGTTGTAGATATAAAATTGGTTGCAATGATGGGAATCGTCAATTTCATTAAAGTAGACATAATAGGACCTTGGGTTAAATCATTCGTGCCCTTCATGATCTAGTTGCTCCTTCTTGCTCTCATGTTAAGGTAAAACCCGACCGCAAGGGTCGGGGCGAAAGCCTGTTACTGAATTAAGTTGTGCCGTATCGTTTTCTTTTCGAATTTGCTTTGTTGTCTTTTTAAGTGAAATCTAATTCATACATAAGCATACGCTTATATTTCAGCCGAATCTGTGACTGATTTTATAAACGCGGATTCTACTTCTAAAAATCTTTCGCTGTCAAGAGCAGCCATACATCCTGTACCTGCAGCTGTAATCGCCTGACGGTACTTCGGATCTTGTACGTCTCCGCAAGCAAAAACCCCGGGAATGTTCGTTTCGGTCGTACCAGGTTTCACACGAATATACCCAACTGGATCGGTATCGATCTGTCCTTTTAAAAATGCTGTATTGGGCGTATGACCCGTCGCAATAAAAATTCCGTTGGTCTCGATGATTTCTTCATTTCCTGTTTTTATATCCTTGACTCGCAGTCCGGTAACTCCGCGATCATCTGCGATAATTTCAGTGGATTCTTTGCTAAGAGCCCAGCTTATTTTAGGATTTTGTCTTGCACGTTCCTGCATAATCTTCGAAGCACGCAGTTCATCACGACGATGGACAATCGTTACCTTAGAAGCGAACTTCGTAAGGAAATTGGCTTCTTCCATGGCAGAATCTCCCCCGCCCACGACCAGCACTTCTTTATTTCGAAAAAAGAAACCATCACATGTCGCGCATGTGCTTACGCCACGGCCGATATTCTCCTTCTCGCCTGGTATACCGCCAAGTAAATTCGCTGATGCTCCCGTGGAGAGAATGATCGTTTCAGCTTCCAATTGACCCAGCCCCTCAACGGACAATCGAAACGGACGTGAAGAGAAATCCACTTCATGCACCCAACCATTCCTAAACTCAGCACCGAATCGAATCGCTTGTTTTCTCATATTATCCATGAGCTCAGGTCCCATGATTCCATCAACAAATCCAGGGAAATTCTCAACTTCTGTAGTTAATGTCAATTGGCCACCCGGTTGTGGTCCTTCAATAACAAGCGGATTCAAATTAGCTCTAGCTAAATAAATAGCTGCTGTTAAACCTGCTGGACCCGTTCCTATAATGATGGATTTGTACATAACTCTTCACTCCTTCGTTTGTTTGTACAGGGAGAATCCTGTCTTTCGATTCTCCCCCTTCTCTAATTATTAATTGCAGCTCGTTTTAGCAGATGAAACTGGCATGCAACAATCGTTGGCATTCGGCGCACTGCTAATACCACATACGCCAGTCTCTGGCAGCTCTAATTCAACCTTCGATGCAGCTTCCAGATCGCCATCCAGGTATGCTGCAATAGATCTGACCTGTTCGTAGCCCGTTGCCATAAGAAAGGTTGGCGCTCGGCCATAACTCTTCATTCCAACGAGATAAAAGTTCTTGTCTACATGGCGCAGCTCTTTTTCACCATGAGGTCTTACGGTTCCGCAGCTGTGTACATTGGGATCGATAAGGGGCGCAAGTGCTTCAACACTCTCCGTTGCAGGATCAATGCTAAGTCTAATCTCACTCAAGAATGAGAAATCCGGCCGGCTTCCTGTATTTACGATAATCTCATCGATTTCTTGTATCGCCTTGCTTTCACCATTTGCAGTCCCTTGGATATGAATCCTTCCATCGTTTTGGGAAACCTTCTCGATCATAAATGGAGTAACCACCTGGACTTGGCCGGCATCAATCAACTGGTGAATGTGGCTTCCAAGTGCTCCTCGAGCCTCTAACTGGTCATTCTCTTCACCACCGTAAGCTTCTTCAACCGATTTCTTTCTCATCACCCAAATAATTTCCGTGCTCGGATCTGTTTCTTTCAGCTTGGCTAGATCTAGTAATGTGTTGATCGCAGAGTGCCCGCCTCCTACGACTGCAATGCGTTTCCCTGTGTACTTCTGCTTTTGTTCTGCCGATAAATCCGGAATTCCATAATAAATGTGTTCTTTCAAATCACGCTCTTCACGTGTCCAAATCCCGTCTGCATGCAGCGGATTCGACTGTCCCCAGGTTCCGGACGCATCAATGACTGCCCTGGCTTCAAAGCGTTCCGTGGAGTTATTCGTTTCAACATAAAGTACGAATGGCGCAGCTTCACGCTTAGCCGATTTCATTTTATCTGTGTTTTTTTTCGAGATGGAAACCACTCTGGAATTCAACAGGATATAGGGCTCCAGTTCAGGCACCTTCGCCAAAGGTCTCAAATATTGATGAACGATCTCTTGACCGAAAGGTAATTCCGTTAGGACGGGTGGCTGCCATCCATGCTTACGTAAAAGACGCTCAGCGGCTTTATCGATGTTATATTGCCATGGTGAAAAAAGACGTACATGTCCCCATTGTAGAATGTTCTGACCAATGCTGGATCCGGCTTCAAAAAGGATAAATTTTTGCCCTCTCTCCACCAAGTGAGCTGCTGCTGCCAAACCAATAGGGCCGGCACCGATAATCGCGACCGGCAGGTTAGAGTTGTAGGACGCATGCTCCTCCTTTACAGCTTCCTTAGTGTTTGACGGTACTTGGGGAGTACAACAAGAAGATGAGGCTACCTTAAATTCAATGTTCTTCATACAGAAACCCTCCTTATGTTTTTGATTCATCAACTTTTTTTGATGTATGAGATAAAAAAATTATGTTTTTGTATTAGGATAGAAAACACAGCATAGCTTTTCGGATAATAATCCTTTGATTTCTTCATCGTTTAATTGATAATAGTTCCATTTTCCGATGCGTTCCATCAATATAATATTTGCATCTAGCAACATTTTTAGATGGTAAGACAGTTTTGATTGAGGCAGTTCCAGCATGTCAGTTAGGTCACAAACACATACTTTACCTCGTTGATTTAGTTCATAAATGATTCTCAGCCGATTTTTATCAGATAGGGCTTTAAACTTTTGTTCGTATAGGCTCAAAACGTCTTCTTGTATAAGGGAGACCTTCATGTTGTCACCTCATCTTTCCATCAAATTATTTTGATGTGGCCATTGTAGCAAGTCGCATTAAACACGTCAAGCATCAATTTTTTTTGATTTATATTGGAGTATATTCAAAATCAAACTCCAATATACAAAAGAACTGATCACAAGCCATAGAATTGTATTACTTGCATGTTGCAAATATATGTTGTATAACTATGACAAGAGGTGATTCGAAAATGGAAAATGCTCGTGAGTTGTTTCAAATCATGACCCGAAGGTTTGGTCTACTTAATAAAAACTGCTGCAGTATCGGAGGAAACGACGTTTCTTTAGTTCAAAGCCACATCTTATACGAAGTGGACCGGCAGCACAATCCTTCGATGCAACAGATTGCTGAAACACTAGGAACCGATATTACGACATTTAGCCGGCAGGTCCAATCCCTAATCAAAATGAATTTAGTTAAAAAAACACCAGATCCGCAGGACCGAAGAGTTCACACACTTGCCCTTACGACGGAGGGTAAATTTGTAGCAACAACAATTGATATGCAGATGAATGACTATCTTAACGAAGTATTCTCTTATATGACCGATTTCGAAAAAGAAACAGTTCTTCATTCCGTTAAAATTTTTAACGACGCGATGGCGAAATCCAATAAATGCTGCGGCCCATTATCTGAATAATAAATTTATTATATAGGAGATGAATTACGATGCTGCTCCATTCTTACGTTGCAGAGTATTTAATGAAAAGTGACCTTCACATTCAAAAAAGCCGAGAGATAACCAATAAAGAACTCAATAGAAAAAAATCTCGTATTTCATTCTCATTTTCAAGGCAACCGCGCAGGAATGCCTGCTGTGTTTCCTGCTGCTAAGCTTAAATTTCCTACATAGGAGGAACTGATTATGAAAACCACTTCGATTAGAGCAGCAGTCACTGATGATGTGGAACGAATATTGAACATTTATAATCAAGGAATCGAGGATCGTATAGCTACGCTAGAAGTTGATCAAAAAGATATTGCATACATGAATAACTGGTTTCAACAACACCAAAATCGTTATGCAGTCATTGTAGCTGAGTACGAAGATGTCGTAATCGGCTGGGCTTCCCTTAACCCTTTTTCTCAACGATGTGCTTATGACGGTGTTGCCGACCTATCCATATACATCGATCGAGCCTTCAGAGGTAAAGGAATTGGAAGTATACTTCTCCAGCGTCTTGAGGAGATTGCTAAAGAAAAAGACTTTTATAAAATCGTGTTGTTCACCTTTCCATTTAATCAAAATGGTCAAGGCTTATATCATAAACTTGGTTACCGTGATGTGGGGGTATTTGAAAAGCAAGGGGTCTTGGATGGGAGATATGTGGATGTTAAGATCATGGAGAAATTAATAAATATAAAAAAACCTAAAGCGTTCCTCCAGTGTTAATTTACTATTATTTCGGATTAGTGCTTAACAGTACTTTCGAATATGATGACCTTAGTATACCTACAATTATAAATGAAAGTATATTTTTTTGTATTATTTCGGCTATATTCTACATTGAACGAATTCGATATAACAATATCAATTATAGTGTTTCGCAAGCATTCTCTGATTTCCTCATTATTGCAATAGAAAAGCGAACTATCAGAGGATAGTTCGCTTTTCTTTCCTCCTTTATAGCTGCAACCACGTGGAAATATCCTCAGAAATGAGACCTTGATGACGGTGCCTAATAGGCATTTCGCTAATTTGCAACAGAAAGTAACTATCGTTGTTCCTAAAACATTCAAGGAGATACTTATCTAATAAATCAACATCATCATCCGTCTTGATAAGGTATACACGATCATGAAGATGTTTGATGTCATACAAACTATCCAGATGAAAATTAACGCAATCTTCGGTCCAACCTTCGTTCTTTGGCTTATATGAAAACAGATAGAGCTTCGATATTTAAATCAACCCCTTATAGTCCACTATAGCCCGATTTCTTTGGAGCTATTCAATTTACTTTGTGGTTGAAAAAGGATCTTCAACAACGGTGGAGCAATTAATGTCGTCAGAATAACCACAATGACAACAGATGTGAAATATTCTGGTAGTAGAAGTCCTGCTTGTAGGCCTGTGGAAGCAATGATTAATGCAACTTCCCCTCTTGATACCATGCCAGCTCCGACAGCAAATGATGATAAGTTATTAAAACCTGTAATTCTCGCTCCAAGAGCACCTCCCAGCAATTTGGTCAGAACTGCGGCTATGGTCAATACTACAATGAAGCCTACTTGTTGACTAACTCCTTGAAAGGATACATTGAGCCCAATGCTTACAAAAAAGACAGGGACAAAAATCGAATACGCGATGGGCTCGATTTTTTGTTCAACGGTGTGCTTTAAGGCCGTTTGTGAGATAGCTATTCCCGCAGCAAATGCACCAATTATACCGGCCATCCCCATCAAATCTGCGAAATAAGAAAATCCAAAACACACGAC
Source organism: Sporisorium sorghi (assembly GCA_023212695.1). Taxonomy (NCBI): domain Eukaryota; kingdom Fungi; phylum Basidiomycota; class Ustilaginomycetes; order Ustilaginales; family Ustilaginaceae; genus Sporisorium; species Sporisorium sorghi. The sequence continues at coordinate 5,090 of JALCCG010000028.1, read as the reverse complement.
AAGTGCAATTGAAATCACAGGCTCTGTAACCTTTAAACTGGAGAGCCACTTCAAGACATGAGGAACAATAAGCCATCCTGCAATAATAACACCGACGAAAAATAACACCTTCTTACCTATAAGAAGGCCCATGGATATTTCCTGACCCGTGCCCAGGAAACTCATCATGAAAGCGAGTAGAATGACGACCAAAATATCATCTACTACAGCTGCCCCAAGGATAGTCGTTCCTTCTTTCGAACCAAGACGATCCAGATCTTTTAATACTTGAACAGAAATGCTTACGGAAGTTGCGCTAAACAACACTCCCATGAAAAGGGCGTAATTAACTGAAAAACCAAATAACTCTGCAACTCCATACCCTCCGATGAAAGGTAGTATAATTCCACCAACAGCAACAGCGACTGCTGATTTCCAATTCTTCTTCAGTTGTTCTACATCTGTTTCCAAACCAGCAATAAACATAAGCAGCAATACTCCTATCTCTGATACGTAATGGATAAATTCATTACTATCTATCCAACCAAGTACGGCAGGACCTAGAAGTATCCCGACAATTAGTTTTCCAAGTACAGCTGGTTGACCTAAACGTACTGATAAGTCTCCAGCTAGTTTAGTGAAAAGCAAAATAAGAACTAAATACCAAACAAATTCCATCCTATCTTCTCCCTCTGTCTTTAACTCGTATTCGAACGCGTTCTGGATAAATATAATCTACTCAAAATCCTAGGTCAATATAGGCATGAGAGCTATTTAAATAGGTTTAAAAGACCATTAAACCCCCGAATACATCCCCGTATACGATTATCTACATAAAATTCGTTAAAACTCAATCTAAGGGCGTATTAAAACGCGTGTTGTTTATTGGTTTCTCAACAACAGAAAAAGCGAGAAGAGTTACGCCCCGGTCATTTGCCGCATTCATGCAGCCGTGCGTGTCATTCTCGCCTTTTCTATGGTTACATACTGTCACGGGCAAACCGTCATGTGGTGTTCAACATAGAGTCAACTTACGGTCAGTTCGTGTTCATTTTACTGTCAAACCTAACCGCGTCTCACAATCTCCACCTTATTCACAAATCCTAAAGCAAACAATAAGTAGTGGTTTCCAAGTAACAGCAACGAATAAATAACTATCGCCCCGTTGATTAAATTACGTTTAATTTTCGAGGTATCGATACAAGGTTGTTTTACTAATCCCTGTTTCTTCACGTATTTGTGCAAGTGTATATTTATTGCTTTCATACATCTGGATCGCCTTCATCACGTTCTCATCAAGCTTGCGTGGACGTCCTAACTTCGTACCTTTTTCCTTAGCCTCATCCAGCCCTTTTTTGGTACTTTCACTAATTAAATCCCCTTGAAATTCTAGGATAGTTTCCACATGTTTATGGAATAAACGACCGGAATCTTCTCGGGTGTTTAGGTTTTCATTCAATGAATACAAATGGACTTGTCGGATTTGAAATTGATCCAATAATTCACTAAGATGCCTCGTCGAGTCAGCGAGCGAAAATAGTCTGGTCACAACTATTGTATCTCCAGGCATGAGTCGATCCAACATCAATTCTAATTGAGTTCTCTTTTTCGCAGATGAGTGTTCTTCTTTAAATAAGTGATCGCAGGACTTTCTTTTTAAAATTTCTAGTTGATTTTGACAATGTGGATCATCCTGAGAGGGTCTCATGTAACCAAATATCATATTAAAACTCCTAATCACGTATGACTTTATAAAATTATAACACATATAAGGGACCAAAAAGGTTCCATTTTGGTGCAATCCGTGATAATATCAATGTACTAGAACCGGTCATGACTTTAAAAGTAAAAGTCATAGCAAATGATAAGGAGTGGAAGTACAAGTGATTGAACGGATTAAACAAGAATGGTTTTCTAACACCAAAAGCGATATCTTAGCTGGTATCGTGGTAGCTTTGGCTCTTATTCCAGAAGCGATTGCATTTTCAATTATCGCTGGTGTTGATCCAATGGTAGGACTATATGCTTCATTTTGTATCGCTGTAATTATATCTTTTATAGGTGGTCGGCCAGGGATGATTTCCGCTGCTACCGGAGCAATGGCCTTACTTATGGTTCCGCTCGTAAAGGAACATGGCATTCAGTATTTATTGGCGGCAACTGTCCTCACGGGCATCATCCAATTGCTGTTTGGAATATTCAAAATCGGCAAACTCATGAAATTCATACCGAGAGCTGTCATGATTGGTTTTGTTAATGCTCTTGCTATTCTAATATTTATGGCTCAGGTACCGCATTTTGTAGGAATTTCAACTCTGACCTATATATTCGTGGCTGTTACTCTCATTATTGTATATGTATTACCCCGCTTCTTCAAAGCTATTCCTGCGCCTCTTATCGCTATTGTTGTGCTCACTGCCGCAGCAATATGGGGCAATCTAGATTTGGGAACTGTCGGTGAATTGGGAGTCATCACTCAATCCTTACCCTCTTTTCTAATCCCTAACATCCCATTTAATCTTGAAACGTTACAAATCATCTTCCCTTACTCGATTTCCCTAGCCGTTGTGGGTTTGGTTGAATCTCTTCTAACCTCTTCGATTGTAGATGATATGACCGAAACAGAGAGTAACAAAAATAAGGAAGCTCGTGGACAAGGCATCGCAAACATCATTACGGGTTTCTTCGGTGGCATGGCTGGCTGCGCGATGATCGGACAGTCTGTCATCAATGTAAAATCGGGCGGTCGTACTAGGTTGTCGACATTTGTAGCTGGTGTGTTTCTGATGTTTCTGATTATTGTTCTAGGTGGAGTTGTGGTACAAATTCCAATGCCTGTCTTGGCTGGGATCATGATCATGGTATCAATAGGTACTTTTGACTGGTCATCATTCTCCTATGTAAGAAAAGCCCCTAAAAGTGATGCTTTTGTCATGCTGGCTACTGTCATTGTTGTCGTTGTTACGGACAACCTTGCAATTGGGGTTCTCTTAGGAATCATCTTAAGTGCCATATTCTTTGCTTCTAAAATATCAAAGGTAAGTGTTACAAGCGAAATCAGGGGGAATAAAACAACGTTCAAGATCTCTGGCCAACTCTTTTTTGCATCTGTAGAAGGATTCGTCAACGCATTTGATTACAACGTCACAGACAAAGACATTGTTCTCGACTTTTCGAATGCGCACATTTGGGATGACTCAGGGGTCGGCGCCGTAGATAAAGTTGTAATTAAGTACCGTGCTAATCATAATCGTGTCACCATTAAAGGACTCAATGCATCAAGTGAAAAAATTGTAAATAGATTAGCTGTATACCACGATTCTAACGCGCAATTAAAATCTCATTAGAACAGGAGTGATATCCATGTATCAACATATTTTACTTGCTGCGGACGGTTCAAAGAACTCCGTTCGCGCTGCAGCTGAAGCAGCTCGGTTAGCATCTCTTGCTGAAGGTGCAACAGTAGAAGTTCTGTACGCTGTAGATCCAACAAAAATAAAAGAAGAGGTGCTCCATTCACAAAACCATGAAGAAATTGAATTAAAACGGAAGCAAAAACTATTACCAGTTACAGAAGAACTGGGAAACAAAAGCGTGAATCATCAAATCACAATAGTCATTGGTGATCCGGGCCCCACAATTGTTGATTACTCGAAAAAGGAAAGTGTTGATCTTATCATTATAGGTAGTCGAGGCCTTAATTCATTTCAAGAATTTGTTTTAGGAAGTGTCAGCCATAAAGTAGTCAAGAGAGCTCAGTGCCCTGTTATGGTGGTAAAGTAGAACAAATAATTAAACATGACCTATGTCAAAAGCATAGGGCATGTTTTTTTAATCTTTAAGTACTTAATCAAACTGATAACGCTTCTTCAAAAACCTCATTAACTTCAAAGTTTTCGCCTTACGATTAACCACCTTCATTCTTAAGTCATAGGCTCCAGCCCATTTTCGAATCGTTTAAATAGGCAACTGCATAGGATGAAAAGAAAATTACGAAACCATAAAGAGGAGAATGAATATGTATCGCTATCATCCATGCCACCCTTATCAAGGGCATAATCCTACGCATAACTACTGTAATAACCAAAACTGGAGCAATTATTTGAATCCTCATTATTCAAGTTGGAACAATACCAACTGGAGTCGTTATAATGAAAATTTGAAATTAACAGATTATGGGCAAAGACCGCTTGTGTTGAATATTGATCAAGCAACTAAACAAAACAATACTTACCGAACCGCTTTATGGACAGGGAAGCACTTACAAGTGACACTAATGAGCATTAATGTTGGAGATGACATTGGTTTAGAAGTTCATCCAACAACTGATCAATTCATACGAATTGAACAAGGTCAGGGACTTGTTCAAATGGGTGATAGTAAAGATAATCTGGATTTTCAAAAAATGGCCTATGATGATTATGCGATCATGATACCGGCTGGAAAATGGCACAATGTAACCAATATGGGTAATGTACCACTAAAAGTATACGTGATCTATGCTCCTCCTGAGCATCCATATGGCACGGTTCATGAAACAAAAGCAGATGCCATGTATGCTAGGTACAATAAAGGATAGTAACATTAAATTAAAACAGCGGCAAACTTGGGTTTTGACATCTCAGTTAGCCGCTGTATTTATTCCCCTTTCAAAACTCCGCCTCATCCTGCTCAAAGAATCCCATCAGATTTAACGTGTTAGCCATAAAAAAAGCTTGTCGGTTTGATGGACTGAACTGCACCCCAATTGTTAGACACATCTAATAGTTGGAGGTGCAGTTTTTTTATGACTAAATTTACTAAGGATAGCAAATTGGCATTAATTCAAGGGTATGACTCTGATCTTCTATCTCAGACCGAATACGCAAATCAAGTGGGCGTTACCAAGTCTCAATTCCAATATTGGTTGAAGCTCTATGAGATGCATGGTGAGACTGTCTTTACTAACGGCTATACAAATTATCCGGCAAGCTTTAAACTGGACGTACTCAGTCATATGGCTCAATCAGACGCTTCTCTCATGGATACCGCTGTTTTGTTTAAGCTTCCGGACTTCTCCATGTTGTATTCCTGGCAGAGAAAGATGGAGACAGGCGGTTTAGAAGCCCTTG
>JALCCG010000285.1:0-26709 GCA_023212695.1 Sporisorium sorghi | reverse complement strand
GCTGCTGCTGCTGCTGCTGCTGCTGCTGCTGCTGCTGCTGCTGCTGCTGCTGCTGCTGCTGCTGCTGCTGCTGCTGCGGTCCAAGGATCATGGTCCGCCGCTCTCGCTTTGCACGTGTAAGGCTCGCAGTCGAAGGTCCGTTTGGACAGGATGCAGAGTCTTTCGGTGCTGTGCTCGATTCGAGTTGTGCGGGAGCGCTTGGTTTGCCGCACTCTTACGTTTGACTGCTTCGCACTCGAGTCGCTTTTACAGGCTGCTTGACTCACACGCTCGTATACACGAACTGTTCTATTGACTCACGAACGGCGAAACAAGAAGACTGCGGAACAACCTACACCCGAATCCACTTGAACAGCCAATCGGCCATCCACAGCGCCCCATCGTCGACCACCCTCGAGTAGGCCTCCGCGACCAGACAGCTCGCAGGCACCAGCACGGCAAACAGCACGCCGAGCACACCCGCCTCACTCGTCCAGCCGAGCTTCTGGGTCAGATGGAACCACACGAGGCTGCCGAGGCTCAGCATGAGAGTGCCGGAGATGAGCGCGATGGAGAACGCCCACCTCGCCAGGTACACGAGTGGGCGGGCGGCGAGGATGCGTTGCGCACGTGGGCTGAGCTCGACAAGGTACAGCGCGCCGGTGGCGAGGAGCCAGTTGTCGTAGCGCGGATATGCGATCTGCGCCGGGTTGAGCGCGTAGTTGAGCTTGCCCGTGGCGCCGTCGACGTGGGCCACGATCTCCCTATTCGCGTCCTGCGGGAGGGCGGCGATCCAGAGGTACTTGAGCAGCACCCCTGCGCCGAGCAACAGCACACCGGGCACATAGGCAGGCACGAAGCGCGTCCCCGCCCTGTCGACGGGAATCCGCTTCCCCCCTCGCCCCGCCGGCAACAGCTGGAGGTACACCGTCGCCCACTCGCCCAGCAGCACGAGCCTCAGCCTCAGCCTCAGTCTCGACCGTCAGCCGCACTCAAAGGGTTGCTGACTCAGACCGGAAAAAAAAAAAAAAAAAAAAAAAAAAAAAAAAAAAGCGTTCCATTGTGCGCGACAAAGATCTCACAAATTGAAGCTCGCGCCCGCCTGCGGAAAGATCCGAAGGACCCTGACGCAAGATCACATGCAATTCGGCTGATCCGCGACGTTTTGACGTGGACGAGGTGACTACTTAAGGTCGCACTTCCGCATCGTCCGTCACTGCCACGCTGACTATCGGTCGGAAGCGCCGAGCGATTTGTTGAATCTTTCCCACCACCATCTGCTCTCAAAGGGTGAAAGCAACGCAGCCATGGCGTCGACCTCCCTCTCCCCTTCCTCATCGTTGGCACGCGCATTGTGCCGCAACAGCAATGCCCACGCTCGTCGCCTCATCCGACACGGTCAAACTCAACGACATCTCACGCAGCAGGCATCTCCGCTTCAAGAGACAAATGCGGTGCGCGAGATCCACAAGCTCATGGCCGAAGTGAGAGGAGCGCATCCACAGAAGCTCAAACTCAGCATGCCCAGTAAGTCTGTCGTCGCCGCGTTCCCAGCCGATGCTGCTTCCGTAACTGACCCTTGACCTTGTTCTCGCCCCATCAGCCCGACTGGCACCGCGCCGAAGCTGGACCAAAGAAATGCAACTCCAACAGCACACCGACGCTGCACCCCAGGCAGCTTCGTCCGAGCTACCCGAAGCTATGCTCAAGCCCAAACGAATGCAGGATAGCTACGTCGAGCTCTACCTGCCCTTCACCGAGGACCCGGAGCTGCTCGAAAGGTACATCGCTACCTCGGGGCTTATCCGTCTGGGCAAAGTACTCGAGGACCTCGACAGCTTGGCAGGTGGCATTTCGTATCAGCACGCGCTCGGCGGGCGTCCCGGTGAGGTGTCGGCTCCCATCTACATTGTCACGGCTTCGGTGGATCGACTGGATCTGCTTGCTCCGCTTACCGCTGATGCCAACTATCGCCTGAGCGGGCATGTGATCTACGTCGGGTCCAGCAGCATGGAGGTGTTTGTCACGATCGAGCAGCTTACGGAGCCCATGCGCCCCAACAAGATCTGTCTGACTGGTCGGTTCACTATGGCTGCTCGAAATGTGCACACGCTTTCGAGCCAGCGCATCGCTCCGCTTCTGTTGGAGACCGATGCGGAGAAGGCGCTGTTCGCTATGGGTCAGAGCCACAAGAACCGCAAGCGCACCGAGGCCGCTTCGTCGCTCGAAAAGGTGCCGCCCAGCAAGGAGGAGGCTTTCCTGCTGCATAGCCAGTACATTCGCGGTCTGCATGCTGGCATGTTTGCCACTGACGACCTGCACGGGCCTGCTATGAAAGCAGAGCCGGTCGAGGACTCGGATGGCCAGACTCTCGTGCCTGTCCGCAAGACGAGCTTGAGCACTACGATGCACATGCATCCGCAGCAGCGCAACGTGCATCAAAAGATCTTTGGAGGGTTTCTCATGAGATCGGCGTACGAGCTTGCCTGGATGGTCTCTGGTAAGTTGTCGCTCCGTGCTGCATCCGTTCTCCTTCAACCCATCGCTTACCCTTTTGTTTACTGTCTGCCCTTGCTCGGCGCACAGCTTCGTTCGTCAACCGCCACGTCCAGTTCCTGTCCCTCGATGCGCTCTCCTTCCACGCACCCGTCCCTATCGGAGCCATGCTTCGGCTTTCCTCTCAAATCGCGTACACCTCGGCCCCAGATCAGCACCCACAAGGCCGCACCATCGCCGGCGTCACCGTCCTCGCAGAGGTTGTCGACCTCGAAACGGGCGAACGCAAGAAGAGCAATACTGTGAGTGCCCCTGTTCGTCAACTTTGTGATTCTGTGACACATTTGCTCACCTCCTCCTTCGTTTTCGATGCCAACAGTTCCACTTTAGCTTCGATCTGGGCGAGACTGACCGCCAAGTGCTTCCGCAGACCTACAAGGAGGCCATGGAGTTCATCGAGGGCAAACGGCGCGTCGGGATCGGCGCCGAGATGCGTCGTCTGTACCAAGGCGAAGAGCCGTTGGACAAGCCGCAACAGCCTTCTGCTTGAGCGACCTCAATCAAAGTGCCCTTTTTGGCTGAAATCGCGCGCAGCCTGTGGGTGAATAGATGTGAAACATTGCAAACATGCGGTGCGGTGCGCTGCGAAACCATAAACAAGAAACGATAGCTATGACGAAATTTCTAGTGAGCAAGCTTTGCCGCCGATCATCAGCGAGATGGCGTTGCTCCCGGCGAAGCGTTGCTCAAAGGCGAATCGGTTCTGCTGCGACTCACACCCGGCCGAGCCTCGGCATCCACGCCGACCGGACTCACACCCACAGGTGCGCCGCCCCCAATCCCCGCGCCAAACTGCTCCTGCAGCGTCGACAGACGCTTGTTGATGCTCTTGACGTACTTGTCAATCATCTGGATACTGCCCTCGCTCAGACTCAACGCCTCCTCGCCCGGATCCAGCAGCGACGACAGCATCGAGCTCGCCGTCTCGTACGCCAACAGGCAATGCGACGCATCCCATCCGCTGCCTTCGCGGTTGTTCTCGAGCTCGTCCGTCGCAGCTGCGCGCGCCACCTCGACCGCCTTGTCAAAGATGAGCTTGTCGACCTGCTGCGCCGACTCGGGCAGCTCGTTGCAGCGAGACCGTGCAAAATCGGCCTTGTCGTACACCTCGTTGAAGCGCGCACGCAGCCATTGCACCACATCGTTGAGCTCCGCGCTTGTCACCGCCGGCAGTCCGGGTCGCGAGCGTGCCTCGATGTGCTTCCTGGTCAGCGTGATGGCGCGTTGCAAAAAGGCAAGGCTGCGCACGTAGAGCATCAGCGCTTCCGCCGACGCCGCTTCCGCAGCTGCGGGATCCAGTGCCGATGATGATGACGAGGAGATGGAGCCTACGCGCCGTGCCGATCCCTGGACGCTCGTTCGACCAGGCGAGATACCCGTAGTCGCCGTCGAAGAGTCGAGGTCCTGCGACAGTTGATGCGGACCATCGGGGAAAAAGTGGGCAAGCTTCGAGTCGGCAAACTCGGAAAGCACAAATGCCTTTTGGCCCAAATCCTCGAGCGTGCCGAGCAGACTCATCTCGGCCTCGTCCAGAGCTTCAGCAGGTCGCAGGAAGCCGCGCCTCTGCGCTCGCGTGCGCACGAGTGCTGCAGCGTCTCGCAACGACACGCCCGAGGGCACGCCAAACAGGCGCAGCGATGCCATGCTAATGGCTTTCGCCAAAGCGCTCGATGGACCACCGACTCCGCCGCTTCCAGACAAGCCGAAGCCAGCGAGCTTCTGCCCCAGCACGCTGACTTCCTCTTTTGGAACTGAAGAGGCCGACGTATCTCTGCGAGAAGCCTGCGTACTTGCTACAGCGTCTGTATTCGTAATGACTTGGCCGCCGAGTTGACGTGTGGACGGCGAGCCTGAAGACGAGAGACTGGCTCGACGCGGTACCGACGACGGCCTCGCGCCTGGCGGAAGCGCGAATGCTCCGGTGGCAGACGTTGTTTCTGCGTTGCTGGCAATGCGAATGGGCTTGGACCCCGACGGCGCGGATGCTGGTGTAGGCGGCGACACGCCAGACGTGGTTGGAACGGCACCAGAGCTGAGACGCGACAAGCGTGAAGGCCGCCGCGAGGCCAGGGCGAGTCTGTTCTGGGGAGAGGCTGCCAGTTCGTCGGCAAGCGCATTAACCTCAACATTGCGCTTTTCGATCATGACGTACTCCTTGCCCAAGAAACTGTCTTCGCCCTCCTTGGACGTTGCGAGATGGCTTGTTCCTTGCGGTGCTTCCTCTCGGAGCAGAGATCGGTCGGGGATGCCCGGTGAGCTGGGAACTCGTGTCATTGGAGGTGGTTCGCGCTTCTCTGGCTCGTCCTGACGTGGTGGCTCGCCAGTGACATACTTGGCCGAGAAGGCGCGCGGGATGGATCTTGCAGGCTTGCTTGTATCACGCGGCGCTCTGCTCGAGTCTGCTGTGTCTGTTGCATCGCCGTGAGCACCTTCTGCTTGTTTGCTTGGCGATCGCTCGTGTTGCGTCGAGCGTTGCTGTGATGGCAACGACGGTGCTGCGCTGGTCGACGTCTGTGCGTCTGTCCTCTGAGTGGGCTTGCCAATCGAAGAAACAGACGCATCCTTGATTCCGGATGAAGGGATGATGACGCTGCGTTCGCTCCTCTGTAGATCCTCGTACCTTTCGACAGCTTCCGGCTGAGCGTGTGGACGAATGAAAGCCTTGAAGTCGCTGATGACCGGGCTCGCAAAGAAATCGTCGAAACTCATGCGGCCGACGGGTCGCTGGCGGAGAAGCTGGCGGATGAGCGTCTTGACATCTTCCGAGACGGGATGGGGCGGTGGCAACGGAGGCTCACCGAGCTCTTGGCGACGTGCCGCTTCTCTGGCGAGGGAGCCGGCAGAGCGTTCGTCCGGGAACTTGATCCTGTCTTCGCCTCGCTCGATGCGCTTGAGCAGTTCGACGTGGTTGGCAGCTTTGAATGGCGGCTTGCCCACGGTCATCTCGAAGAGCACGGCACCGACCGACCAGAGATCTGCCTTTGCATCGTACTTTTCGAAGCGGAGAATCTCGGGAGCCATGTAGAGCGGCGAGCCGCAGAGAGTTTCGGCGAGGGTGTTGACGCTGAGATGTCGGGCAAAGCCAAAGTCGGCGACCTTCATCTGCGGGATCTCGCGAGGATTACCGAGGGCGAGAAAGGCGGCGTCTGGCGGTTGAAGCAAGAGGTTCTGTGGCTTGATGTCGCGGTGGACGATGTCGCGTCCACGCATGAACTCGAGCGCTGCGGCGAGCTGGGTCAAGATGGAGCGCACGATGGTCTCGTTGAGGCCACCGTCGGCGGGATGCGGATATCTCGACTTTTGCGCTCTTGTCAAGGATGCCGGTTCAGCGATGCCAGCTCGCTCATAGATGTCGAAGCGCTTCTTGATGTACTGGGAGAGGTCGCCCGAAGCGCAGAAGGCCATGACGAGGTAGATCTGGTGCTCGGTCTTGAGACATTCCTTGAGCTCGACGATGTTGGGATGGTGGATCGCCTTGAGGATGGCGATCTCGCCCTCGAGATTGTCCAAGAGCTTGGGCGTGAGCTTTTTGCGGGTGACAATCTTAATGGCTACGGGCTCGCGGGGCTGGATGCGGTGGCCCTTATGGACGACGGCAAAGGAGCCCTTTCCGATCTCATTCTCGATGACAAAGTCGCCGATACGTTCATCTCGAGAGGTGGAGCTCTTGGACATGGGCGACGGTGGAGTTGGCTGCGGGCAAAAGTTTGTGGGAGGGACTGAGCAGCGATGTCAAAGCTGGGACGGCTGCGATGGAGACTGTGGGACACGCTGCTCGGAAGTGGTGCACCGGCTCCAGTGCGGAGGGAAACCCACCTGGAAACGGCCGTGGGTCGGAATCCGCGCAGGCACGATCTGTGCAAGAAGCGTCGCTGCGGCGGCTGCGAGAGGTAAATGGAGCAGGGAGAAGGCGATAGAGAGTAAGGCTGAGTGGCACTCGATGTCAAGACGGAAAGAGTTGGTGCGAATTAGAGCGATGGCAGGGTCCGAGACGTGCCGCTCGAGCAGTCCTTGAGCGTGAGTGGGTGTCGATGTAGGCTGAGCGATTACGATAGGCGTCCTTGTAATGACGTCGAGGTCTCCTATCAGAGGTGAGATGCAGAGATGGAGAAGGCAGAACTGATGACGGATCCGGGCACGATCGATACTGGTCCGACAATGATAGAACGGCAGATACAAAGGGGAAGGTCTGCAACGTGGAGGCGGTTGAGAAGAGAGGCCGAAGATACGAGGCGTAGTTTGGTTGTGCAACGGTGAGATGGTGTTGCTGATCACAGTTGATGAGATCAGGCAAAGGGAAGAGAGATGGTGGTCTGAGCTCAAATGCTCAGCTCGGCCCTAACTCAATCACAGTCACAGTCACAGTCAGTCACAGTCACAGTGTCGCTGTCACAGTCACACGCGCATTAAAGTTGAGAGTCGCTCGCTCGCCCGCTCGTGCATGCAGTTTACGCATGAGCCTGCAGCTCGCCGCTCACTCGCGCTCTTCTCCAGACCGACACTGATCGCTTGCAAGAGCTTCATCACACACACACACAGAGCGATCTGTTGGGCAATCATCAACTGACTGACTGAGCTGTAACACTGTGTGGCTGACTACCGACAGGAGCAGCTTGCGCGCGCGCGCGCGCGGGAAACGAGGCGAATCGCCCGGAACGATCTTGTGATTCAGGGTCCTTGTATGTTGTTGATCTGTGTGAACGCAAAGTAGAGGGGCGGTCACTTTTTTTGTAATTTAGCTTGCCGAGAGGGGGTCTCTCAACTGAGCCAACTCAAAGTGGGGCGCGACAGCCGAAGTCTCTTGTTGAGGCGGAAGCAGAGCCCAGAGGCAGATGACCTACAGTAGCGAGCAAGCACCTAATCTTGCAGGCCGATGAGATTAGTTCACCACGCCATATCGAGAGCCAGAGATAAGTTAGGCGGCCGCTCTCTTTTGACAAGGCTGAGTCGCATCACGCGCACACGCACACGCACAGCCCTTTTTTTTTTTTTTTTTTTTTTTTTTTTTTTTTTTTTTTTTTTTCTTTTTCTTTTGGCCGTCATGCCTCCACACCGAGGAGATCTCGAATTTTGGAAATTTTGAAAATGTCAGGTCTTTTACAGTCACATCTTGACGAAATTGCTTTTCCTCGCGATCTCGGGAGACGGCGTTCGACGACGCCGAAGAAGACGAAGAAAAAAAAAAAAAGTTTGTGTGGAGTTCGACTCGCTCTTAACGCCGAGCTGTTGCTGCTGCTGTTGCTGCTGCTGCGAGGACGACTGAGCATTCCACTCAACTGAGAACTCAAAAGGCGGCTCAGCGACCTCTCTTACTTCCACCAAGAGCTCAGCGACAACAGTACACACGCACACCAACATGAGCTCAACACAGCCGCACAACACCGCTGACCAGGCCGTCGAGGCCCACGACGAAGACTACGGATCCGATCTCGCCAACGACGACATCCAAGAAGTCGTTCCGGAGCACGACGAGGAAGGTGATGTGCCAATGGATGACGACAGCGGCGATGAACAGGATCAGAACACCCAGCAGAACGGCCAGGCCGGACCTGGGCAGGAAGAATTCATCGACACCTCGATAGCCGCCTTCTACTCGCATCGCAAGTCGGTCTTCTCCGTCTCGCTTCACCCTTCCTTCCCCAACCCGCCACTGGCCCTCAGCGGTGGAGAGGACGACGGTGGCTGGATCTGGAATACGCAGGACGGTTCCAAAGTCGTGCGACTCGGTGGTCACACGGACAGCGTCACATCCGCTCTCTTCAACGCTGCCGGTGATCTCGCTGCCACGGGCGGCATGGATGGCAAGGTTCGCATCTGGCGCAAACAGAGCGACGACTTCAAGACGTGGGAGTTCCTCACCAATCTCGAAGGTCCTGATGAGGTCGTCTGGATCGACTGGCACCCGAAAGGTAGCGTTTTGGCTGCAGGTGGTGCCGATTCCACCGTCTGGATGTGGCAGCTGCCCAGCGGCAACGTCATGAACGTCTTCTCCGGCCACAGCGACGCGGTCTCGTGCGGTGGCTTCACTCCCGATGGCAAGAGGCTGGTCACTGGCTCCGAAGATGGCACACTCATCGTTTGGGATCCCAGGAGTGCCGAGGTTGTCTCCAAGGTGCAGACCCATCTCGACGGCGGTCTCACCCAGCTGGCTGTCTCGCCGGATGCAAGGGTTGTCGTCATCGGCGGTGCTGCCGGTGATGTTCGTGTCATTAACATTGGCGCACTCGACAATGGCGGAGCTGCGTCTGTCGTAGCCTCACTAACTGGACACGCTCAAGGCGAGTCGATCGAAGGCATCCAATTCGTCGACGTCGGCGGTGGCAACCGTACCGGTCACGTCATCACTGCCTCGACGGAAGGCAAGGCTATCGTCTGGGACCTCTCGCTCGCCAAGATGCGCTGCGAAGTCGTGCACGATGCCGCCATCACGGGAATCGCTCTTCATCCCGGAACCACACTCTTCTCGACATCCTCTGCTGACCACACCATCAAGACGTGGGATGCCAGGACAGGAGGCTGCGTTGCTACCCAGCAAGGTTTCACCGATGGCGTGCTGGCGCTGGCGGTGGGCAAGGACGATGGATTCACTCAAGGCGCAGAGACAGGCGGCGTCGGCGCCTACACCAACACGGCCAACGCAAGAGGCTGGAAGCTTGTCGGAGCAGGCGACGAGGGTGTTGCTCTCGTGTTCCGTGTCTAGACTTGCAAACCAGGCCCGATGCAATTCATACCCTTGCCGTACTTTTCCCTGTTGTCACAGGACCTGCTGCGTGTGATTGGACAGCCTATTGTGCTCTCTCCGATACAAGAGTGTGATAGAGTGAAAGTCAAACTGTGAACCGTGTCAAGTGTGCAAGCACCGTGGGATGAGCTTCGGATGAGCCGAGGACTCTTGAGGGACATATATACTGAGCCAGTTGGCGCAGCTTGTTTTCCTCTTCCCCCTTCATGCTCGTCGCCTCCTCGAGCAGTTCACTCGCGCTTTCGACATGTCGTTCAACGCTGGTCCCCGTCTCTTTCCGCCTCAGCTAGCTGACGAGCACACCGACCAAAGTCGTCCTGCAACAGCTGTCTCAGTCGCCACCTCTACCTCGAGCTTCCGCATTCCGGGCATTCGACCAACCGCTCCCGATCGAGCGCCTGATCCGCACACTTTGAGAGAAAGCAGCCGGCCCTCGACAGCCCTTGTCCGTCTCTTTGCCCCTCAGGCCGACAGCGTCGACAGGTCTTGGCATTCTCGTCAGAGAGAACGTGACCCACCTGTTCCCTGGTTGCTCAAGCATGGTCCACCGCCCATGCAAATCGTCGATAGTTCGCAGGCAGATCCTATGAACAGTCACGAGCCTCGTTCTTCTCTTCATCGTGATGCGTTCGGCTGGAGTCCATCACCTGCCGTCGCCCGTGCTATCTCTCCCGGACCCTCTCAGATCGATGATCAGGTGCGCCCATTCACCGCCTCCTCCTACCACCGCAGCAAGCTTGTCACTGCCGATGACTTTGTTGGCAACTACGTCTGCGCCTTGATCGAAAATCGCGGCACCGGTCGTGAGGTGGGCATTGCTTCCATCGAGCGAGAAACGGGTATGTAGCAGCGCGACAAAGGAGGGCCCTCTCGTTTCCTATTGAACGCCGAATGCGATCGTTGACACATCGTGCTGCCTTTGACGACGTTGACTGGCCCAACAGGGCTCTGCATCATTACACAGCTGGCCGACACTCCCACCTACGCTCGAACGATTCATCATCTATCGATGCATCCACCCAGCATCTTGCTCGTGCCAGCCGCGTCGAACTACCGCGGCAAAAACTCAACCTTGATGTCGACATCACGAAGCAGCAAGAGAGCAAAGGCTTCCACCAACACCGACAACGACACCGAACGAGGCAGCTCGGCTGATGCATCGCAACGCGACAATCGCTCCGTGCTGGTGCGCATCCTCGAGCAGCTGTACGGTCTCGAGGCCCAGCCCTTTCCTCGCAGACACTGGGACTACGAAGAAGGTGAGCACTCGTCTCCAAATGACAATGTTGAACGCCGATCGCCGCGATTAATGCAGGCTATGAGCATTAGCATAGCTGCGCAAGCTGCTGACATGTCTGCAAGACGACGCGATGAGACGCAGTCATTCTCAGAGCGCCCGGATCGCTGAACATCCAACCCTCTTGTCTTTTTTTTTTTTTTTTTTTTTTCCGCACGCATGCAGGCGCTCGTTATCTGGATCGGCTGGTAGTCGACGATGTCGACGAGGCTAGAAGGCAAGACAGCCGTTTGCCCCACCTGGCGCCAGAAGAGAGGGCTGCATCTCGCCAAGAGTCGCC
The DNA here is from genome assembly GCA_023212695.1 of Sporisorium sorghi. NCBI lineage: Eukaryota > Fungi > Basidiomycota > Ustilaginomycetes > Ustilaginales > Ustilaginaceae > Sporisorium > Sporisorium sorghi. Next base: position 15,855 of record JALCCG010000285.1, on the reverse strand, counting down.
GCAGCGTCCCGCGTCGGCTCGTCCACAAACAGGTCAGTTCTCGCTCGACCTCAACGCAAAGGCTTCCTCGAGGGCGGCCATTCTGGTGGCAGCCGCAGACAAGTGGTACCTCCTCTCTGCTTTCGCTGGTCTCATCGAGTACGTACCGGAGCAAATGTTCGCAAGCCTTGTAGATCGCCACTGACTCTACTCAATCCTTCCTTTGCTTGTGTGCAGCTTCTACATGGAGACGTTCAATCGCGTCTTTACGCCCAAGACGCTCCGCATCAAGTTTGTAGTACCTGAAGGTAGAGTACTGATGGTCAAGTCCACACAAGCTCGTTCGTTCCTTTTCGCAGCAGCTGATGGAAGATCAAAATTGCAGGCACCATCCTGATCAACAGCAACACTGCACACGACCTCGAGCTGGTCCGCAACACCATCGATCCCAGATCCAAGGACTCGCTTTATGGTAAGCATGGCATGGAGGACACTTTGGCTCGCTCGGGACCAGACTCTGAAACGACCCTTGTCGTCCTACAGGGCTCCTCGATCATTGTGTCTCGCCCATGGGTCAGCGGCTGCTGAGGATGAACCTCCTCCAACCGTTGGCAGGTAAGTGAAGCTGAACTCTTCTGCACGAGACGTTGCTGCAGGGTTGACGAGCTATCGTTCTGTTAATTGTAGACCTCGACGTGATCGCGGCTCGTCAAGAGGCCGTGGCTGAGCTCCGTAACAGCGAGGTGAGATTCTAACCCCGCGAAAGAGCGTCACAAGTCTCACTTTAACTCACACGGCGTCAATCCTCCTCAACTTGAACGCCACGCCCCCAGGAACGATACTTTGCGGTGCATGAAAGCCTCAAGCCTCTACGAGATGCTTCCATCGACCTGGACAAGCTCATCCATACCCTGTCTTGTCCGCCAAGGTCCAAAACGGACTCGAGACTCGAAACTGAAAGAAAGCTCAGCAGTATCCTGAGTCTGCGAACTTTGCTGCGTTCTCTCGGGCCAGGTACGTCGTTTGCCCCTGACGAGGCTCGAGGCGGTCAAGAGGGTGAGGCAGGGACTTGACGCCGACCTCCACCTTTGACGTGATACTTGATGTCCTTGCCAGTACGAGCTGCACTGCGCAACTCTTCGAGCCAGCTACTGCAGTCAATCTCGTCGGTGAGTCTGAAAAGCCACAAATCGATCCAGAGGGTAGGACATCACGCTGACAACGCATCCTCATTTAACGCTCCTTAACAGTTCCTCGAGTCACAAGATCTCGACGACATGAAGGAAGCCATCCACCAGACTATTGATGATCAGGTCGCCCACACCAAGGCTGGTCTTGGATCTCGACACGCCAAAATGGTGAGTCTTCGCTCCGCATAGCCTCTGTGCTTTCGCACGCTGACATCCGACGACTCTGCTTCACGGTCCTTTTGGAAGAATGCCGTGCGAGCGGAGCGCAGTCCCCTGCTGGATGTGGCGAGGCAAACCTACGAAGAGAACTGGACGTAAGTATCTCGGTCTTTTCCGAAAGCGGTGCGGCCACATGTCGCTCACCTAATGGAAACTCTCTTGAATCATCTGCAGCGATATCATGCAGCTTGTGCAGCGCCTTGAAAGTAGGTCCATAGGTACCCTCTGCACTCTCTTGAAGTGGTGCTGCTTTTCGCTGACCCGTGTCATTGCCGATCGGTCTTCAAGACGACACCAATCTGAAGTTCTCGCTTACGTTGATCCCAACAGGGTATCTGGTAAGTCAGCTCATCGATGCCTCAAACGCGAGAGTGCGGACGGCGTGAACTGGTACTCACGACGATGTTTCCGTGCAGCTTCGAACTGTGCTCGAAAGCAGCCAGATGAGGGACCTTCCCGACTATTTCACCAACGTCACCCGCGCCAAGAGCGGCAAGAGCGTCACGATGACGACATTGTATCTGGTGCGTATGACGCCGTCGTGTTCCGAGGCTCTGCCGACGGTGTCACTGACACGTCTTGTCCCGAGTCTGCAGAAGAAGCTGAACGCCCGGCTAGTCGATTCCATGAACGAAGTCTGCCTCATGTCGGAGACGATCGTCAACGAGCTGATCAAAAGCATCACGGATCTCACCGCATCGCTGAACAAGGTATGTCTGCCACCGAGGGACCAGTGTTCCAGCCCCCCAAGCATTTGTGGAGATACTCACTTTCTGCCTCGTGATGATTGTTGACAAGCAGGTGTCGGAAGCCCTGTCGCTCTTGGACATGCTCGTCAGCTTTGCCAATGTGTCGATGGCCAACGACTACGTCCGCCCTGCTATCGGCAACAGGATCCACATCCGCAACGCTCGCCATCCGATCCTGGATCGAGTTGACATGATTGGTGCTGGTGCGACCAGTGTCGTCACACGCAGACGACGCACCTTTGTCCCCAACGACATCTACATGGCACCTGGCGAGCGCGTCTGTCTCATCACAGGCCCAAACATGTCTGGCAAGAGTACGATCTTGCGCCAGATTGCGCTCATTACCGTTCTCGCCGGCATCGGGTGCTTCGTGCCTGCCTCTCAGGCCACACTGCCGATCCCGGACGCGCTGCTCAGCTTGCTGACGCATGATGACGATCCGACGCAGAACCTTTCGACTTTCGCGACAGAGATGCGCACGGCTGCTTTCATCCACAGCGTCGCCTCGCCCAGGTCGCTCGTGCTACTCGACGAAATGGGACGAGGCACCAGCCCGGACGAAGGCTGTGCCGTGGCTACGGCGATCGTCGAAGACCTCCTTAACGAGAAAGGCTGTATGGTGTTCTTTGCGACGCATTTCGGCGAGCTCGTCGAGGGCTTCGAGGGCAAGGAGGGCGTTGTGTGTCAGCATCTCAACGTGGGCATGGTGCGGACAAGGGACGACGTCGATCTGGTCTTTCATCACAAGCTGCATCTCGGTCCGGGCCTCAACTCGCATTACAGCCTTAAAGTGGCCAAGATGATGGGCTGCTTCGACGACGACTTTTTGCAGCGAGCCAAGGACGTAGCTGAGGCCGAGCAGTTGATCCACGCCGACAGAACCGCACTGCCGGACAGCCAGACACGAGAAAGGCGCAAGGTTCTGCGAGCAGTGGTGCGCGATCTGCGCAAGCTCGTTGACGAAACTCTCGCCGAGGAATTGTCCGACGACGAAGAGGATGTGCGCACAAGTGAGGGTACGCAGCCGCTGATCGGCAAGCTTTCGCAGCTCCAGCTGCATTCCGTGACCGAGTTGGAGCGAACTTTTGTCGAATGATTTCATGGCGAAGAACGTCGTTTCTAGCGGCCCATTCACCACGGTCGAGGCTGCTCAATCTGTCCATCCATGAATCCAACGTCTCAGCTTTGCAGAAGCCGGATTTGTGGCAGTCACCGAGGTAGCTGTGATGCTGTTTGATGCAGAGAGAATGTGCTAGTATTACAGATGCGGATTGAGGGTCGACGGGACGAGGGCAATTCGCATTCACATCAGTCTCCCATGTCAGCCGGTGCTGCCAAGCGTTTAGATGAGGAGACGCTCGATCTGTAGAGGGTCGAGAAGAAAAAAAAAAAAAAAAAAAAAAAAAAAAAAAACAGGAGGAAAGACAGGTCAGCAAGTCTCGATACGCAGAAAGACAGTTCACGTCAACAAACACCGAGCGGGAAACTTACAGCAAGCTTGACGGTCTGGATCTGGCTCTGCAGCTCACGAGCCTCGTTGGTGGTGACCGAGGCGGAGACAACGGGGCGCGAGACACCGCAGGCCCTGCCAAGAGCGGTCTTGGAGGGGACAAAGACGTAAGGTACGTTCTTGTCCTCGCAGAGCAGAGGCAGGTGGAGCACGATCTCGATGGGCTCGACGTCGGCGGCCATGACGATGAACTCGCAGATACCGCGGTTGAGCGTCTTGGTAGCCTCGTTGGCGCCCTTCTTGAGCTGCTTGTAGTGCGAAGCCTGCTGGATCAGGTCGAGGATCTGGTTGGTGAGCGTGGCATCGGCCAGAGGGAAAGCCTTGGGGTTGGGAGCCGACATGGTTGCGAATCGTCCGTGGTATACGAGGGGGCGAAGATGAGCGAAGAAATGGGATCGAATGTGTAGAGAGTAGAGAGACCTCACGCCAGGTGTGAATGCAGGGATCACGGGTCTTAGCAAGGAGGTGGAAAGCAAGGGTATGGAGATGGTGGGGATGAGGCAGAAGAGAGACGACGAGCGGAGCAGAGGTGTGGTGGGACTCTGCAGCCAAACTTTCTTCGCAGTCAACTGGAATTTTTTTCCACTCGCGAATCTTGATTAGTCACGCTCACAAATTGCGAGCTGAGGCCAGTCACCCGATGAAGGCACGAGGAGAAGCCAGTATCGGGCTGCGTCATGACATAGCTCACGGGTCCAGCGCCAACTTTTCTTTCCAGATCGTGGCGCCCTCGATCCGACTCACCTGTGACGAAGAAGTGTCGTTCTCCTTCCTCTGCTCGTGCAGCGCGTGCAGCTCATCATGCACGAATGCGCCTTGACAGACGCCTGACGTGACCTCGAAGCGCCTGTTATTGCGTGGCTATCTTCACTGTGCGAATCTGCTCCTCCTTGACGCCAGAATCGTGCAACTGCGATCCAGAACCGCTTCTTTGCTTGCCGTACTCGCTCGGGACTGGAAGCCTCCCAAAGCATGATTACCAATCCGTCGCCTTGCACCTTCAGAACGCACACTTCGCAGCTCGCTGAAGCCTGAATCTCCTCCACTTCTGATTGTCGATCAACCCGGTGTTTGAGATCAGTTGAACCGTTCCATCACTTCCTCCATCTTCTCCATCTCTCCCAAGCATACTCGGTCCCAAATCAACCAACAACACTATCACCATGGCCGTCAATCAGATGCTTCTGCGCAGAGCAGCCGTTCTGTCGTCGACTTGGCGCCGATCGTTTGCGACTTCGGCACGCGCCTTCAATGCCACGCCTCAGTTCAAGTGCGAAGGTCCCACTGCTCACAAGGGAGACAAGCACAAGTTTGACAATGGTCGTGAGTAGATTACACTAGTAGGCTTGCTGCGTTGACGATCTGAATACACATTCTGACTTTCCAAATTGCTTTACATCTATTCCGCACTACTGAAGGTGACGACCCGCACTACCCTGGAGTGCAGCAGAAGCTCAAGGCGTTCAACGACCCGTACCCGAACCGCCCCAACGCTGACCGCCAGCAGCCGGAGCCCGAGTCACCGCAAGGCCATGAAGGTGCCTTTGCCGACCACCGCGGCCGCGGCGACCGTTCCGACGGCGAGCATCTGACGGGCTCGGAAGAGGCGGCCGAGACACGCACTGCCGACCGTGTCGGCCAGGTGGCCAAGAACGCGGCCAAGTCGCTCTTCGGCTCGTCGGACAAGCGCTCCTTCTCCACATCCTCCCGCGTGCTCGCCCAGGAGCCGACACAATCCGACCGCACCACACCGGCTGCGACGCCCAAGGGCAGCCTGAGCGAGCATCCGGGCTACACCACCGCCGACGCGCCCATCGACTCGCGCGCCCCCGCCGAGATGCCCAAGCCATCGGAACACGCCAAGCCCTCGTCGGCCACGGCCAACGCCAGCACCAAAGCCGCCGAGCCCCACGTTCATGCTATGGCAGACGGCGCGAGCCAGCCCGGCGCCGGCGTCGACGCGATCCACCCGGAAGACCGAACGCAAAACTCGTGGGGCGCAAACGCAAGGTCGGCCCAGTTCAACCCGGAAGAGGGGAAGCGTCAGCCACTCCACCACGGCGGAAGTCACGACGGTGGTTTCAAGGGTCAGCCTGAGGGCAAGTCTCGTACATGAGCGTGGGAGCTTGTAGGGATTCGGTTCGCAAATCAAATTTTGTTCCAGCCAGGTTTCCCATCTCGCACATGCACGCCTCTCTGGTGTTTGAGCAACTGATTGTGATTGGAGAGATAGGGTATCTAGCGATCGCAAACATTATGCGTCGTATGAAGGCGGATGCTGCGATGTGCCGTATGCTGGTGGATGGTGATCGGTGCTGGGCATGTTCGAGTGGTCATGAGAAAGGCGCGGTGGCAATTCCTGGACATCGCGCCGTAGGACGACCTCGTTGACTGTTGAGGTTGTGTTGCGCGTGGCGCTCGCGCTGCCATCACCGCTGTGTTGCCGCATGACTTGGTCGAAGGAAGGTGCGGGATCTGCATGGCTGCCGTTGTCGGCATACGGGGGCGGCTCATACTGGATTGCACGCCCACCGTCTTGTCCGAGTTGATCCAAAGCGCCCGACGTGGCGGCTTCGTACGAGGGATGAGACTCGACACCGTCGTGCCTTATTGTCGCCTCGGAAGAGGGTTGTGCCGCGAAAGTGAGATAAGCTGGATAGCTAGCGTCTGAGTCGAGTTGCGGCGGCGGCGGCGGAGGAGGGAACACATCATCTCGGTCGAGCGATGACCCAGTAAGTCCGCGCGGCGCGAATCCGCTGCGCATGCGCAATGACTCGAAAGCCGAGCCACTACCAGAGCGAGCCTCTGACTGATCCGCCTTAGGTGAGAGGGGCGGCGGAGGATCGTCATGGTCGAGTGGTACAACTGCGCTGCTATCAGAAGCCAGCGAAAGCGCGGCGTAAGGGGACGGTGCGTCGAGCGGTTGCGGATGGACGTGGTCAATGGGGGGAGGCGGTGGGAACGAATCGTCGCCAGTGCCGTTCATCTCCGGATAAGGGTCGGCAGGATGTCGATGTGCGTCTCGCGGCATTGCCAGTCCGACGCCCTCGACTTCGACCTCGACCTGCAGATCGTTGCGGCTGTCCAGCAGCGAAGGCGGAGGGCCGTCGTCGTGTGAAGATGGGTCAGAGATCTCCAGGAATCGACGTAGCTGTTCGAGGCGCTCTGCATGATCCGTGGCCTGGCTACTTGAACCAGCAGCCCGAGACTGTTCCGCTGCGTCCATGAGATCGTCCAAGCTACGTCCTACATCTTCGTAGCCGTCGTATTCGTCTTCCATGCCAAAGTCGAGCATATCGTTTGCGTAAGCTGGAGTGCGTGAGCTCGAAGCCGAGGGATTGTCATCTTCGGCAAGCATGCGTGCCTTTTCGCTCCTCCTGAGCCTCTCTTTCTCCGAAGAAGCATCCAAGCCTGTGGGTACACTGTCTTCTGGATCCTCGAGCGCACCTGCAGCGCCGGGTAGAATCTTGACACCTCTGCGAAGGATGATATCTCTGCGCTCACCACGACCGCCAAGGATGCCGATCTTGATGCGTACCTCGAAGCTCACTTTGTGCATCAAGGTATCCTGGCTGATGCTCTCGCACCCGCCGCCTCCTCCACGTCCAAAGACGGGTCCTGAGGCGAGCGCATCGTGATCCGGATGAGGATGGGGCATGTTGGCTCGATCGAAGGGCGGATGGAGCGTCAGACGCAGCAGCACCGGTCGTTGAGAGTGAAAGCGACAGAGCTTTCCGCTATGCGCCAGCAGGGCTTCGTGCACATGCGGATTGGACGGCTCGTCTTGTGATTCGTGTGGCAACGATGAGGCGGAATCCGAACCATCTCTTTGGTGCTTGACGTGGATGATGCGCACCAGATCCGCTTCGACGGCGCGCAGCTTGAGCCCCTTTTCGGAGATGGCGGTGGGATCCGGCGAGGGAATGCGGACGCGGATGTCGATGGGCTCCGCACGTCGGAAGATGGTACGATTGATCTGTGCGTAGACCAGCGTCGGCGCTTGTTGGGTCCAATTGTAGGGCTCTAGTGTGAATTGCTGATCCGGCAGAGCAGCGCCGTCGATCTCGCCAAGCTCGACCTTGTTGAGAGGACCGGGACGAGTGTAGCGAACTAGATGTACAGGCACCGTCTTGATGGCATGGGGCAGCTTGTCGGCATCGGAGCTGAAGAGCTGGGCGGTGATGGTGTAGGTGAGGGAGCTGTCTCGAAGATGGACGCAGTGAGGCAGGTCTGCAGTGAGCGGGAATGAGAAGGGCATTGTAGATGGCACTGAAGGGAGACTGGCGCTCGAGGATGTTGCTTCCTTGTCGGCATCCCACAGAACCAGTGTGTGCGAAAAGAGCTCGACGACGTCCTGTTGCGTTGAGGAATCATCGCTTGTGCCTGCACTGCTCGCCTGTTCTTGGGCTTGGAGCTGCACAGCACAGCGAGTAAACCTTCCTTTGCTTTTTGTCGTAGTATCGAGCTTGACGAGCACGTCGCCCTTGATCCATGCCTGGAAGCCTTTCAGACCCAGGTAGCCAACTTGGAAAGACGTGGAATCGCTGCGAGGCGCAATGTCGAAGAAGCTGTCGCCGACGGCTGCGATGGCTTGCGAGACAGACGGATGTGCAGAGGATTCTGGTGGAAGGTAGGATGGGGTAGCTGTACTGTTGCTGGTCGTTGCTTCGGAGTAGCCTGGCAGAGCGCTCTGCGTCGATATTTGTGCTGAGCCAGATGACGACCTGCCTTGCGATGGTGGCGCGGCGGCTTGCGGATCCGTAGTCGTCGTCGAGAGCGCCAATGCCGCGCGAGGACTCTGCTCTGCCTCGTTCACGACCGACATCGCTGCTAGTAAGAGTGGGGATTCGAGACTAGTTGCGCTGATGAAGCATGCCTTGTCGCAGGATCGAGCAAGTCTGCCGTGTCGCAAGAGTGCTCAGCTGCGATCCGCCAAGCAAAGTGTCATCGTCAGCTATCTTTCAGTGCACCTTCATTTTGAGAGGGCGTGCGTGGCAATGAGTGTCGTCGGGAGCAGCCGATGATGATGGTGGTGATGTTGATGATGATGACAGTGTGATGTCAAGAGGCAATCTTCACTCGAAAGTCACAAGCTTAGCGTGCACCGCTCAGCGTGAAAAGCCAAAAATGTGGAGCTGCCGAAGAGCCAACATTTTCTCGGCTCTCGAGCGCGTTGATCAAGCCCCTTCCCAAAGCCTTGGCCGCCGCGCTTTGTTCACGGTCATTGTGCAACTTCACAGTCACCCCAAGCCGTTTCGTTTGTCATGCCTGCAACGATTGTTCTCGCTCTCAGTGTGCTGCCAAGATCATCTCGAGTGTCCCTTGCTTTTTCGGGAGGTTCACCGGTCTCGGAAGCAGCGCGAAGAAGTGTCGGAGGACACCGAAGGCGCTCCGGAGCAATATCGTTCGGCACATCCGCCGGATCGCATTGCGGTCGGAACCTCTGAAGGGCTACTTTTCGTTGAGACATGCCTCACATGTGAAGTTACAAGTTTAGTATTCGTATCGAGCAGAGAGTTGTGCTGTTATACATCTTTTACCCCTTGGCAGCCGGGAAGGGGAAGGGTGGGTTGTTCGGACGAGGATCCGACTGACGCTGATGATCGAACGGAAACGGATTCTCCTTGCGAGCTTGCTGAATGAGATCATCGAGCCCGCGCTCAGTCACGGCTTTCTGATAGCGGCGGTCGCAAAGGTAAAGTAGCGTGATTGGCAAAGGTCAGTCAATGCAACATTGTTCCACTTCCATGGCATCCGCCGAGACTCCATGTATTATCACTCACCCTGACGCATGCTTGGTAGTCCTTGAACAACTTGGCGCAGTCCCGGTCGTACCGCTCCATGATGCTCTGCTTTGTCGACTCGATGTCCGAATCAGGCAGCGAAGACGCACTCGTCGAGCCTGTCGAGCTTGAGGATGAATCCGAGAACCAGCCCGACTTCTTCTTACTGCCAGAGCTCGACGACCATGTCGAAGCCAGCGACGCGGTTGATCCGCTAGCAGACGCTTCGCTCAGTCGCTGCTGGTCCCGAATCTGGTCGTCGCCTATCGCCAAGTAGTCCTTGAACCACAGATTGAAGCACGAGTCGTATCGATGTTTGAGCGGTGTGCATTCCGGCGAGAGTGACGAGATGGCGCCAAGACCTGCCGCTCCTTTTGCCTGCCATTCGGCCTCGTCCACCGGCGGGACAGCTGGTGCGCTCGAGCTGGTCCAACTCGGCGCTGCAGCAGTCGATGAGCTGGCTGCTTCGGCAGGTTGATCCTTGCTCTTGGAGAACAGCATCACGATGACTCTGGTGCTCGAAAGCGCTTGCACGAGGCGGATCCTGACGACGGGCAATAGCAACGGCGAGAAGGTGTGTTGCTCGACAGAACAAAGCGTCGCAGGCGCAAAGACCCGTGCATCGCTCGCTTCTTCGCCTTGCTGAAAGCGGAGAAAATTTTGAACTTGTTAGATCCACACGAAGCTCTTCTCACCAGCAACGCATCTCTCAGTTCGCTCAGAAGACTCTCTCTCTCTCTCTCTCTCTCTCGTCAATCAAGGATCGGCATTGCACGCAGAAGCTTCAGAAAGTCACTTTGTGTTGCAACGAATAGATCATCAGCGCGGCTATCAGCAATGAAGGATCACCAAGAACGAATCGTCGGACGGAGGCCACCTCAGCCCGACAAGGCTTCGGACAGAATCGAACTACGGATCTACCAGGCGGGAGAAAGCAAAGATAAAAGAACAGTGTCAGTGAAAAGCTCTCCGACCTTCTCGAATCGCACTCAGGCTGAGATTGCAGCCAGCGATGACGGGCGCGACCAGCACGTGAAGCATGGGCGCTAGCAGCGATGGGCTTGCAACGCACACACCAAAGGTGCTGGGCAGCCTTGGAATCCATCATATAGGAGCGAAAGACATTATAGATGGTGGGGTTCTCCGCAATGAGCTTTGTCGGCTCTCGGATTGAACTATGCTGTGCTGGAGGATAATCCTGTGGATCCATGCGGCCAAGTAGCGCCTTGCCGTCGTTGAGGCTCCAGATCGCGTCCCCGTCATGCTGCTGTTCTGCCTGTGTATGAAATGGATGCAAAACTTACTTTCGAGAATGCGCAGGGCTTCTTCTGCTTCTGAGAAGAAGGGCCGCCAGAGCGGTCAACAGATCCCTGCGACGTGCTGTTGATGTTGTGGTGTGAAGAAAAGTCGACGAGGCCGCTGTCCGCAGGGAATTTGCATTGGTCGCTCGCCTTGCCCGTTTTCGCTGCTTCTTTTTTCTTTTTCTTTTTCCTCGCGAACCGCAGCTTTTGCGCGAATCGACCGAATCGGCCCCCGATGATCTGCGAGTTTCTGGAGGAAGCGCCTGAATCGACTGTCCGTCGAGTTGTGCCGCTCCGACATGGCGAGTCCCTCTTGCGAAGCTACACTCTTCGAAGTTCGACTCGCTCTTTTGTGTCGCTGTGCGAGCATATGTCTCTGTGCGAGCAGTTGTCTGTGTGCAAGCAGATGTCTTTGTGTAAGCAGATGTCTCTGTGGCAGCTTCTAGCCTTGTCGTCTACCGCGAAAGCTGCTCAAGAGGTTGTTACAAAGTGCAACGCTCAGGACTGGAGTGCTTTCTTCACGATGAGGGTCTGACCCAGTGAAGCGCTCCGCAATTGCGCTTCGTATCCGTGTGAGCATGCGCTTTGAGCCTTTGCGCCATAGTCCAGCTTGGTGAAGTGATGTCCAAGATTCCTTTTTGATCCGCTGGCGTCAGTCCCCCTTGGTCGACAGTCGTCGACACGACTGCTCAGGCATCTGCGCAACGCCGCTAATCAAGCTGGCAACACGGGCCGCGTTCGCCCTTCTACAACCGTCGACCCTCCCAAGTCCTAGCTCAGACAGACTGCGTTCTAACACGAGTACCTAGCTTGTATTCGCTGTGTGCCTTCGCTCCAGAACAGACATGTCTCTAGCTCTACATCCGCCAGGAAGCAGGAATTCGAAGTGCTGCTGATTGTCGATGAGCCCTCTTGGTAAGTTGGCTACGCTGTTGCTCTTCGTTTCGCCGTTCCATCGATACAAGAGCTCGCTCCAGGTGTACGCTTCCGGCAGCATGTCGAAGAGATCCTTGCCTTCGCAGATCTTGTTCAAGATGGCTTTCGGCTGCAAAAGCTGGCGCCAATGTCGATTGCCAAACAGGCGATCGCTGTGGCTGTACGACTGCATCTTGAACTGATAGTCAGAGATCCGTCGGAAGCAGGACGAGCAGTGCCATCCCGCATCAAGTAGGATCAAGTCGCTGCTCTTGCCGTGATGGTACCATGTGTCTGTCGACGACCACGCATGCACCTGCGTTCTCCATGACTTTGCTGTAGTTGGAAACTCGAAGGAGTAGACATACGATTTGAGCGACAGGTGCAGGGGCAAAGGCGATTGACAAGACGAGAGGAGCTGAACAGCGCCGAGAGACGGCAGTTCGTCGACGTCAGACATGATGATCAAGCTGCCTTCCGGTGGCTGAACTTCGCTTCGAAGCAAATCGGTGACATGGCCTCGTTGCTCGCCTTCGATCGCGAAAGGACCCTCGCCCGGAGCTAGTGCTCGGCCTCCGATCGTAAAGTACCGTATCTTGTCGCTGTATTTCGCGAATCTGCTTGCATCGAAGCCGAGCTTTTTGGGTTTGCCAGTGAAGGTGGTGTTACTTTCTACGACGATGAAAGCTTCCACAGCGTCGTACAGCTCCTGCAAGCGCAGCTCGAGCATCTCGAGCTCGACGCTGAAGATGATTACATCAAAGATTTTGGGTCGCTGAGAGTATGGCGCCCAGCCGTGACGTTGACAAGCTGCTGTATCGTTGGCCAGAACGGACCATGCTGTATAGTGTCGAACCTCTTGCTGCGGATACGTGCGGTATTCTTTGTCCCACAAGGGCCGTGTGCTGTAGCTGAGCGTGTTCTGAAGCGTGCGATCGCGATTGAAGAGGAAGGCGACAGTGATGAAAAAGGCCAAGCCGCCGACAAGCAGCCACCTACGAGGCAGCATGTTCGAACATCGTGCGAGGAAGCGCTCGGCCATGATGGTAGTAAGATGCTTCAGCAGCGTCGACGACGGTGCGCACAACAAAGGTGCGAAGCTGAGCCTCCATTGTCGTCACGTTACAGGAAGTCGGAATAGGGCCCACTCTGAGCACAGACTCACGCGCGCACAGAGACCCACATGCACTCGCAGAGGCCCACACGCATCCGCAGAGGCCCACGCTCACAGGTTGCACGTTGCGTCGGTCGCGATTCTCGTGACAGCTGCAAGTCGGTCGGTCTTGAATTGTCGCCTCACGAGGGCATTCCGTGACACGCAGCGGAATTGTGCATACGATTAAGCGAGGTCTTGGCGCACCAAGTGACGCAGGGACACACCTTGTACTAGAGACATTTTGGTTGTAGGGAAATGAATCGGCAATCTGGCTGGTACGGTTGAATGGGAGGATCGGCAGGTCTGGTATGAGCAGTGCCTCGACTCTAGGCTCTGGACTCTCCATCCATCCAGGCTCACCACAATGCAAACTCTGACCCTGTACTTTCGCTGTTTGTCCTTCTTGCCAAATTTGTTCTATAGCGTAGTATCTTTGAGAGCCCAGAGGATTCCATACCACTGGCCACCAAAGCACAGTATGATCTTCTGCTTTATATTGTTGCCCATGTTCGTGCCTTTGTCGCAGTGTGAACAGTTGCAATGAATTGCATTGGCCCAACCCAATGCTGTTCACCAGTCAGCACTGAAAACAATGTCACCTGGTGGTTCCAGTAGCATGGCTTGCACAGGCAGAAAGGCTTGCAAAACTTGGAGTCTGGGCTGTAGACCTGCAGCTGAGCTGTGCTAGCGGTCATTGTTCTAATGTTCAGTGTGGATGGTTGGGCCTCAAGTCTCAGGATCACAAGCCAAGAAACACAGACAGGAAAGCAAAGTGTTTTGAGACCAGAGTGCAGGCTAGAGTACATCAATTGGCAGAGGCCCTGAATCTTTTCTTGGGATTACAAGGGGATCCCCAGGTAGGGTTGGCAACACAACACCCCCTTTTCTTTGCATTACTAGATAGTCCTAGGTGAGTATAGTCAAAGTCATTATCCAACCCTACACAAGTTACATATAAAAACAGGCCAGGACAGTTCACCAAAAGTAGGGTTGACAGGTAGGGTTGAGGTAGGGGCTGAGAACTTTTTTTGGCTTTTGGGCCATCCAATGGCACAGAAAGGTGTGTAATGATGAAAAACAAATGTATGCAAGAAATTGGGAGGTGTATTGGAGGCATAGGGATGGAATAAGATGAAAACAGGGCAAATCCAAAGGGGGGACCATTGGAGGGTTGAGTGGATGGAAAAAGTTGCTCCAATTGAGTCCAGCTGAGGGCGTAGAATGCATATCAAGCACTCACAGAGCAAAGTGTGTTCCAGCCCCTAGGGGTGAAATATAGGTGGCCATTCTTTGACCTGTGCTGGGCCTCTACCATGGTCAGAAGCCCATATAAGTCCTTTGGAGGCAAGATGGCAGCTCAACGATAGGGCTGGTCACTCAACTGGTACTGGCAGTCACACCACTCAGGCAGGGCTGTGTGTATACTATTTATTGAGGGAGGCTATCTACAAGGGGACTATTTACATGGCCTAGGGGAAAAACCCAGTGGGAAAAAGTGCCCTAGGCCCCACAACTGTTATCTACATATGGGTGTGACCCCTTGGATGGGATGGAGGTGTGGCGAGGTGTGCAGCGGCTGGCTGGATGGCAGTGTGATGGCTGGAGATGCTGATGGTGATGCCACAAAGGGGTTGGGTGTCTGTTGGTGCTGGAGGGGAGAGGAGCACCACCACACCATCATCCAGCTCATCTGTGCCTGTCTCGATTGCTGCAGGTGTCTCTGGCTGCACTGGAGCACGCAGGCGGTTACTCTGACGGTGTGGGCCATGCAGAGGATGGATGGGGGCCTGGTCAGAGGAGTTGGAGTTGCTGCCAAGGTCAGGCATGTCAATGTCCTCCTCCTCAGTAGTGACAATCTCCTCAATGACCACTGCCGCTGGCTCTGGCTCTGGCTCTGGTGCGAGGTCAATGGGTGGAAGGTGACCCTGATCAAGAAGCTGACCAAGGTACTCCCTTGCTTCACCTTGGTTGAGGTGTGCCTTGGAGCCATTGCACTCCAGGCGGAACTGAGGACGTCCACCTTGATTGAAGAGTGCTGGTGCTGCCTTGCTGCACCTGGGGCATGGCACCTGGCCTCTGATCTGGTCAAAGAAGCTGTGCAGCGCATCCATGGTACGCAGATGGTGCTTGAGGAGTGCGTTGCTTGGCTGACGGCACTCCTCAGCCTGCTGCTCCTGCTGTACATCATTGGTGGTGATGACAGGCACCTCTCTGGGAGAGTGGAGCCACCAGGCAGCTGGATCATCCCATCTTGTTGGCTCAAAGTGGCCAGTGTGCCAGCCAAGAGTGTTGAAGAGGATGATGATGATCTGCTGGGAGTCAGGATGAGCTGCAGCATGATTGCGGCCAGCAAACACGTCCTGCTCATTGGCTTTGGCCAGGAGATCACGGACATTCTTGATGTAGTCCTCCTTGGTGAGCTTGAGGCTGTGCACCTTGTATGGCTGCATCACTTCCAGCCTGGGGCTCATGTACTCGACCATGTTGAGCACAGGAGTGGCTGCAATGTTGGGGATGGCCAGCGACAGTGTTGGGCTGGTGATGGTAGCCTCCACGTGGAGCGCACCCAGCTGACGGCTTGAGAGCTTCTCCATCTCTGCCAGGTGGCCCAGGAGTGTAGCCCTCTGCTTCTTGCTGATGAACACCGACTTGGGCTTGTTCAGCATGTGGTTGGCAGCCTGTGCCTTGATCTGGTGGACGATGGGTGGGTAGATCTTGACCTGGTACATCTCACTGGCAAAGCGGACGGGCATCTGGAGGCCACCATATCCCTAGCCCTAGGGCGTGGGCGGTAAGTGGTGCGAGATGGTCACGACTGTACAGCCAAATGGGCACATCTGGCCAGGTGGAGGCAAGCCAGCGGTCAGCACAAAAGACACTGCTCCAGTGCCGCTACGGTTTGAAATTTGTGGAGGCCAGTGACGCGTCAAAATTCACAAAAATTCCTGCCACTGCCACACTGCTCCAGTGCCTGGTGGTCAAATCCAACTTTCAGCATGCACCATGGTCCAGCATGCACAGCAGTCCAACATGCTGCGGTCTGACTGATGCTA